>JAVJAP010000211.1:0-132264 GCA_034770075.1 Aralia elata | reverse complement strand
CAATTTGACTAAAGGACCTGTGGTTTTAGAAATAAAAGATTAGGTGTAGGGTGTTTTCTCAGATACAACTCCTTCTTTGGTCATGATCATTGCTACTGTTGTCATCCCTGTGGTCTCAATAATGAACAAACGTTCTAAAGATTTAATCCTACAGATTTACCATTCGTTGGTTTTTACTTATAGTTAGTTCTGATTTTTTTTTCCCTAAATTATGAGTGTACATTTTAGGTGTATTAAATATGCAAAAACAACTAAAAGATAATACAAATGAAGTTCAGAACGTAGTCCTCTTTCTCCCGGAGAGAAAGAACTAAAACACCTAGGATAAACTAGGAAACCGATTACCTAATCTTAAATATATTATAACCTCACCAACCCGAGGGGGACTATGCAAAGAAAAACTGCTAAAAATAGAATCGCATAACTAATGAGATATTTAGCAACAACAAAAAGACCGCCCAACCGTTAGAATTAAGCAAATACACCAAACAGGTGCGGGGACCCATTTGACAACAAACATTTTCAAAACCTCTTCTGAAAACTATGAGCAGCAAAAACCCACAAAGTCCAAGTGAGTGGGCATGAAAAATCAGCAAACATGGAGCAAAAATAATCAAGCCCATGTGCACGCCATATCAGCCCAATTCATGGTTAGCTGAAAAAAACAACTACAGTAAATAACTGAAGCACAACAAAATGGGGGGGGGGGGGGGGGGGGGGGGGGGGGGGGGGGGGGGGGGGGGGGGGGGGGGGGGAAAACCAGCCATCACGTGGCTGCAGAATGAAACTCCACGTGGGAAGATAATCAGCAATCAAAAATGTAGCCCAACAAAGGATTTATTCATCAATCGAAATACAAGCCAAAGGTAAAACTAATGAAGGTGGGACTCCGATGGCACCAACAACATTAGATTGGACCAACACAAGCCGGTAGGGGCAACAAACACATGCAAGACGAAGTAGTCGGCCCATAAAGGAAACAGCCTGCCAACACCAATCACGTGTGCTTCCCCAACCCAATACAGCGAGCCAACAAAGACAAAACCGGGCAATGGACAGCCCCTTGCGAAAGGGCGAGCAGCAACGAAAATGGCTAACAACACATAAAAACACGGCTAAAACTACCGGTAAAGAAACACCATCAGTCACTGACCCAAACCAAAAAAATTCGGCCTTATAGTCGAAGCATGAATAAGCACCGAAGCATCAGCCACTCAAAGCTGACACCGAACGCAAAACATTCAGCTGCGTATAGCCAACAGCTAAAAACGGTAACACAACCGACATGCAATGGAGCTGCAAGAAGATAAAAACAGCCCACGGCGTTAGGGTCACGAGTGAATTGAAATCACCACCCCCTTCACTCCATCACCAATGAACAAAGAGGGAGCTGTGGACCATTGCAACAAAAAGAAAGGTTGCCTGTAAAGTGCAATGCAATGCACACAGCCATGAAAGCATGAACATACAGCAAAACACGCAGGAACACATGCATGGGCAAACCACTAGAAAGCTATATCCCATCAAAAGGAATGTCCGGAGGTTTTCGTTCGATATTCCACAAGGCCGGTCTAAATGAAGTTACTTTTAAACAGGACTTGAGAGTAGGCAATGCAATAGAAGACATGACAGCCATGGCAGCCCTTTGGGCAGGTAATGGAATAGAAAACATGGTAGCCATTTGGGTAAGGTGGGCCTTTCCGGGCAAGAGCGCAGACTTCACAAAATAAACTTTCTTTGAAGCACTAGATTCTGGGGAAGATTTTGATTCACCCAGGATACTAGAGGCATTTGAAACTTCCTTTCCTTTTGATCCCAAAGGGCCAGGAGTCGGGGTAGAGGGAGAAGGAGGGCTAGGTGTTTTAACATCCTTTGATTTCCCCACCTCGTTCCATTCGGACTTACGCATAGTCATTAGCTGGCTTTAAACAGATGGTCACATAGACAAGTAGTTGTACTGTCTTATTACAAAGGTTATAGTGCTACCACCCTTATGGTTCAACTAATGTCTGGTCACACATCTTATGGACAACATCTAATATCGGTACAGAACATGGTCACGGAGTACCTAGCTCATGAACCTCTTTTGAAGTTCTTTATTTACAGTCGGTTTGTACTCATTTAACTACTATGCCAAACAAATGATACACAGATTAACCATTATTACCAAAATCAGGAAACTATTACCTCTTTGTTTTGGTTGCCTGTCTTCTCTTCCTTCCGAAGTAAACGATGAATGTAGCAGGCATAAACCAGGTATCGCTCTCCTCTCTCTCTTTCTCTCAGCAGGATGGCTCCTCTCCTTTCTCTCCTAAATCTCTTATTTACTAGATTTCAGACTAAAGTAATGGATAAAGCTAACATTTGCTGTGACACCTCCAAATCCGGGTTTCCTAACCTCGAATTCGGTGTTCACGATTGTCAACAACAAACATACTTTCTAACTAAATGCGGAATAATAAACATACATTGTTTATCGAATAGAAATAAAGTCTTACAATTCTCGTCCCAAGGTTCTTTAACCTTAACTTAAAACATACCCTTAATACAATAAGAGTTCACATAACCAAATAACATTTTAAGATAAACTGCTACATAATCCCTATCAGGCAACTATTCTTGCACCTTCCCTTTTCATTTGTCCCCTTTAGACGTCTCTGCCTTAGCTGAAATAAAGATCATGATATAGCAAGGGTAAGCAACTAGTTTGCTTAGCATGTTTATACACAAGGGAGATATATCATGATTAGAAGGAAGTTTCGCTTTCAATGTTCAACGACACTATAAAATTGTGAAGAAACATGAATTAATAGTCAACAATTGATTATTCGAATAATTGAATGACAATTACTGAGTGGTTGGAAATAACCATAGACATTTTCCAAGGTTCTCAACATTTAAGCTGGACCTCTTAAAAAGTTTTGGTAATCAAGGGGATCAGCCTTTCATACCTCGTGATTTATGCATAAACGCTTAATAAACCAGCATTGATATCATGCCTTAATCAAATTTATCCTTTTCTCAGCCAAGAGTTCTTACTATAGCAAATTAAAAAGAACAACTTTTAAAATACATTTGATTTCACAAATTTAGACATGCTTGATCTAGCTGATACAAATAGCATAGATCTATCTCATAAACAGTTCATGCTTGAAAGAATTTTAATCTAATTCACAATTCAATAACAATAGAATAGGAATTCAATTGCACAAGGTGTGAATCTCAATAACCAGTATAGATGTGAATAATCAACAATAATTATTCACTAACATGCTTCAAAAATCATAACTCGAGTTTGAGTTAGGGAACTTGCCTGTCTGCTCAGCTACAAATAATTCTAGCTTTAACTAATTGGCCTTGAAGAACCTAACATTGATAATGTTGAGCTATCAATTAGTACTGCGTAGTTGTATATCGATACGCTTACTTATGCTACTTATTTAACAATTAAGCAAATCACATAGCACACATAAACTATCGTAAATCCTATAAGACACTTAATTGATCCTTAGGTTGATGGTTTAATTAATTACCAATGTTTCCCTTAAGTGATAAACACTTATTAAACCCTTAAACAATTAATAATAATTGTTCAATTGATTAACATTACTCTTTCTTAAGTAATATTTATTTATTAAACCCTTAAGCAATTTATTATGATTGTTTAATTAATGGGTTATTAAGCTCTCTCTATTTTATTGACTCTATCTTCAATTAATTACTATTAAATAGTAATTAATTAATTATCTTTAGTTATTATTATTAATAGTACCTAATAACTAATTATATTCACTTATTATTTAATTATTAATTAAATAATAATCAAATTATAAATTTTAATTGTCTTTAATTATTATTTAAGATTAAATAATAATTAATTAGGTTTGTTTATTATTTAACGTTAATCAAATAATTAATTAGTGCGTAACGATTATCTTTAGTTATTATTTAATAATAAATAATAGATAATTAGATTTATTTATTATTTAAAATTAATTAAATAATAAATAATTAATTAGTAAATATGAATTATCTTTAGTTATTATTTAATAATAAATAATAACTAATTAGATTTATTTATTATTTAAGGTTAATCAAGTAATAAATAATTACTTAGTGAATAAGAATTATCTTTTAGTTATTATTTAATAAATGATAACTAATTAGGTTTATTTATTATTTAAAGTTAATCAAATAATAAATAATTAATTAGTGAGTAATAATTATCTTTAGTTATTATTTAATAATAACTAATTAGGTTTATTTATTATTTAATGTTAATCAAATAAAAAATAACTAATAAGTGAGTAATAATTATCTTTAGTTATTATTTAATAATAAATAATAACTAATTAGGTTTATTTATATTTTAAAATTAATCAAATCATAAATAATTAATTTACAATTCTTAATTATCCTTAATCATTATTTAATAATAATTAATCAATTACTTAACTTTATTTATTATTTAAACATAATTAAATACCAAATAGTTAATTTTTTTTCTAATTTTCGTTCTTGATTTCCAGATTTGGGGTCTTTCACCAAAACCTTCATAAAACGAAATCTACAACTTCGATTTACGATCCGTCAATTTTGTTGGATTCGTATCTTCTTGAACTACACTTTTCATTTATCAAACATCAAATTTGGTTACGTTTTGGTCTCGGAAAATAGGCTCAAAGTCAGGGGTCAGCAAGGTTGTTCAACAGTTGGCATGCTTTGGTAATAAATTCATGGTTTGCTCATTTTTCAACATATTTGAGTGATTCAAAAGGGATTTTGTCCCTAACCTATGGATCTAGCATATCAAGAAAGAAAATCACAAGATCCCTTTATAGATTTCAAAATGACAAGCATATAACAACCTTTTTCAAACAAAATTTCCGGAAATTTCCTTTACTTCTTTTCTTCTAAATTTTTCCAACATAAACTCACACATATGAATAAGCAAAACATTATATATTCAAGATCTAACCTTATCATAAGGTTCTAGCCATCAAGAACATAAAACTTCAAGGATCTATGTCCAAACACATTAAAATAGCTTAAAGTTTGGAGTTATACCTTTTTGATTTCTTCTTCTTCTTTTCCTTCCCAAAATAGGTTGTGAATGGGGATGGCCTAAACAATCAAGACCTTCTTCTTTCTCCCACAAGATTTGTTCTTGCTTTTTCTTCAAACTCTCTCTCTAACACTCTCTCTATACTTGGTGAATAATGAACCAACCTCACTATCATTGGTGAGGGGTCCTATTTATAGGAAAGTAGAGACTGTGGGCAAAATAGTCATTAACCATGACTAGGCAAGGGCAATTTGGTCAATTCATCAATAATAGGAAGCTTCCTAGCAACTTCCTCAAGGGTATTTTAAACATTACCCAACTTCTTTTAAGGTTAAAATAGTTTTTTCGCAAAATCTTAATTATCCATTAGTTATTAACCATTCTCCATTGGTTATTAGACATTGGTTATTATCTTGTCATAATTACATTGTTTAAACACAATGGTTATTATCCCGCCATAATTACATTGGTTATTAACCACTTGGATATACAATGGTTATTTCCCCTTCATAATTACCTTGGTTATTAACCACTCTTGACCATTTTAGTCATTACACACCAATTCCTACACTTGACTCACATATGGTTATTTCTTAGCCATAGTTATATCATACCTGCCAACACAAGTATAGACATAGCTTATACATCTCCCACCAATTAACCCAAGTTGGTTTAAATAGAACACAACGTTAACTCATTAAATTAAATTAGATTTAATTAATAAGGATGTTCAAAATTCACGGGCATTACATCCCTCCCCTTTATAAAAATTCCGTCCTCGGAATTGCAAAAATAGGGTTACTCAAATAACTGAGGGTAATTTGCTCTCATCTTCTCTTCGAGTTCCCACGTGGCTTCTTCCATCGCGTGATTCCTCCAGAGTACTTTAACCGAATGAATGGTTTTATTCCTCAGCGTTTGCTCCTTCCTATCAAGTATTTGGACAGGAATCTCCTCGTACGATAAGTCCTTTTCGACTTGAATTGGCTCATAGGAGATGACATGCTTGTAATCTGGCTTATACGGACGCAACACTGATACATGAAACACGTTGTGAATGTGCTCAAGTTCAGGAGGTAATGCTACCTCGTACGCCACTTCGCCTACTCTCCTTAATATTTCAAAAGGTCCTATGAATCTAGGGCTCAGCTTGCCCTTCTTCCCAAAACGAATCTTCCCTTTCCAGGGAGATACCTTTAGAAACACATAACTACCAACTTCAAAGTCTCGTTTCTGACGATGTAAGTCGGCATACTTCTTCTGATGATCCTGGGCTGCTACTAACCGCTGTCTTATTACTTTAATGATTTCCACGGTTTGTTGTACCAATTCTGGTCCCAACAATCTCCGTTCACCAACTTCATCCCAACACAACGGCGTTCGACACTTTCTTCCATATAACGCTTCGTACGGTGGCATACCGATGCTAGCGTGATAACTATTGTTGTAAGCGAACTCTACCAAGGGCAAATGATCGTCCCAGCTGCCACCTAAGTCCATCACAACTGCCCGGAGCATGTCCTCCAGGGTCTGAATTGTTCGCTCGCTCTGACCGTCGGTTTGAGGATGATACGCCGTACTCATTCTCAATTGTGTTCCCATTCTTTCCTGTAGACTTCTCCAAAAATTTGACGTGAAGCGCGGATCTCTGTCAGATACAATAGACACCGGTACTCCATGTCGCGATACTATCTCCTTCACGTAGAGTTTCGCCAACTGTTCCAATTTGTACCTGATCTTGATCGGTAGAAAGTGGGCAAACTTGGTCAAACGATCTACGATCACCCAGATGGCGTCTGGACCCTTTTGTGTTGTCGGGAGTCCTACCACAAAATCCATAGTGATGTGCTCCCACTTCCACTCGGGAATCTCTAAGGGTTGCAACAATCCGCTCGGCCGTTGGTGCTCTGCCTTGACCCTCTGACAAGTTAAACACCGGCTGACGAATCCCGCAACTTCCCCTTTCAAATGCGGCCACCAATAATGTTGACGAAGATCTTGATACATCTTGGTGCTACCCGGATGTACCGAAAATCTCGTATTATGGGCCTCCTGTAATAT
The DNA here is from genome assembly GCA_034770075.1 of Aralia elata. Classification (NCBI taxonomy): domain Eukaryota; kingdom Viridiplantae; phylum Streptophyta; class Magnoliopsida; order Apiales; family Araliaceae; genus Aralia; species Aralia elata. The sequence goes on along the minus strand of JAVJAP010000211.1, from coordinate 125,138 downwards.
TTCTTCCCTTAAGTCGGGTACATAGGGTATCCAGATCCTTCCCTCGAACCTCAGCAGACCTGTGTTGTAAACCTTGAACTTCAACGTTTTTCCTTCCGACAGTTGCTTTTTAATGCCAATGCATTCCTCATCAAATTCTTGGGCCTCCTTTATCTTATCCAGTAGAGTCGGACCTACTGTTATGGTGAACAATTTTTTTGTCCGTCTCCATTGGATACTGAACTTCCAGTTCCAGGCGTCCAAAGTCCTTTATCAGCTCTGCCTGAGTTGTAAGCCTCATCAATTTCTCTCTGCCTTTCCTACTCAGGGCATCTGCCACTACATTTGCTTTGCCTGGATGGTACAGAATTTCACAATCGTAATCCTTGATCAATTCTAACCATCGGCGCTGCCTCATATTCAGCTCCTTCTGAGTGAAGATATATTTCAGACTTTTGTGATCTGTATATATCTCGCACCTCTCTCCATATAAGTAGTTCCTCCAAATCTTCAAGGCGAACACTACTGCTGCTAACTCCAGATCATGAGTCGGGTATCCCTTCTCATAGTCCTTCAGCTGGCGTGAAGCGTACGCAATGACCCTGCCGTGCTGCATTAGTACAGAACCAAGGCCCTTGTGTGACGCATCACTGTATACTACAAAACCCCCAGTGTCGTCTGGTAATGCCAACACTAGTGCTTGGCTAAGTCTCTTCTTCAGCTCCAAGAAACTCTCCTCGCACTTCTCTGTCCAAACAAACTTTACCGTCTTTCTAGTTAGATTGGTCAACGGTGATGCTATCTTCGAGAAATCCTGGATGAATCTCCGATAGTATCCCGCTAACCCTAGGAAACTCCTGATCTCCGTTGGCGTCTTTGGCTGCTCCCAGTTGATAATGGCTTCCACCTTTGCTGGGTCTACCGAAACACCATTACTGTCAATGACGTGTCCAAGAAACTGCACCCTCTGCAACCAAAATTCACACTTTGAAAACTTCGCGTATAGCTTCTCCCTTCTTAATGCCTCCAAGGCAATCCTTAGATGTTCAGCATGTTCTTCCTCTGACACTGAATACACCAAGATGTCATCGATGAATACTACCACGAACTTGTCCAAATACTGCTTGAACACTCTGTTCATCATATCCATGAATGCCGCTGGTGCATTTGTCAGTCCAAATGACATAACCAGGAACTCGAAATGTCCATAACGAGTTCTGAATGTCGTCTTCGGGATATCCTCCTGCCTCACCCTTAGTTGATGATAACCCATCCTTAAATCAATCTTCGAGAAGTATTTTGCTCCCTTGAGTTGATCAAACAGATCGTCTATCCTGGGCAGCGGATACCTATTCTTAATTGTAACTTTGTTCAACTCACGGTAGTCGATACAAAGCCTCATCGAGCCATCCTTCTTCTTTACGAACAGAACTGGCGCTCCCCATGGTGACACGCTCAGTCTGATATAACCCTTGTCTAACAGTTCCTGCAATTGAACCATCAGCTCTTTCATCTCTACTGGTGCCATTCGGTAAGGCGCCTTGGATATCGGTGTCGTCTCGGGTACCAAGTCAATCACAAATTCTATCTCTCTATCTGGCGGTAATCCCGGAATTTCATCTGGGAAGACATCAGCGAATTCCCTTACGACGGGTATCTGACTCAGTTCACCCTCGACCCGTCGAGTATCTACCACGTGAGCCAAATAACCTATACAACCCTTCTTAAGCAATCTCTTCGCTTGCATCATCGTTAGACAACAAGATTGTCTCGGCGATTTACTACCATTATACACCACCTTCGACTTACCCGGAGTCTGCAGGTGTACGCACTTTTTCTTACAGTCAATGACCGCCCCGTGGCTTGCTAACCAGTCCATTCCAAGGATTACATCGAATTCTCCAAGATGAATTGGCAACAAGTCCACGTTAAGCTTAAACCCTCTCACATCAGCACAACAATTCTTATAAATGTAGTTTACGGGGATAATCTCTTTGTTTGCTACTTCTACATTCATCAGGTGTTCTAACAGTTCACTAGGAAAATTAAGTCTTTGAGCAAATTCATCAGAAACAAAAGAACATGAAGCTCCCGAATCAAATAGCACATAGGCATCTATGTTGTTGATTGGAATAATACCTGACACCACCTCTCTGGATGTCACAGCATCTTATACTGTCATGTTGAAGGTCCTCGCTATTGGCTTATTTGGCTGGGCTGGTCCTCCACTGGTTGCCCTCGAGTTGTTGCCCCTATTGCCGTTTCCACCATCCATGTTTCTCTTTCGGGGACATTCCTTGTTCCGATGTCCTATCTCTCCATAATTGAAGCAACCTCCTTTCTTCGCCTTAGGACAATTGGGCGAGATATGCCCTTCTTGTCCACAGGTATAACAGACCATCTTCCCCTTCATACACTCTCCCGAGTGACCCTTTCCGCAATTCCCACATACCTGCCTTTTTTGTTATATGCTCCCTTGCTGGATTTCAGAATTGCTACCCCCACTGCTCCATTGACGCTTCCTGCTGTTGCTGCCACCACCGCTAACATTTGCATTTCCTCCTTCTACCTTCTTCTTGTTCTTTTCCCGATTATATTTTGAAACCGCTTCACTCCCACTTCGGCAATGAGAGTTTTCTCCAACAAGGTTGAGAACGATGTAATTTGCAAAACCGCTACCTTACTGTAGATCCACGGCTTTAATCCATTCTCGAATCTCCTGGCCTTCCTCACCTCAGTATCCACCTGATGTGGGGCGAATCTAGCCAATTCATTGAATTTTGCAGCGTACTCTGACACTGATAAATTTTCTTGCTTCAATTCCAAAAACTTGATTTCCATTTTCGCCTGCGTACTCTCGGGAAAGTAATTCTCGAAAAACAATGTCTTGAATGCTTCCCACGCCACGACTCCAGTTCCAGCTTTGTTCTAATTGGCTTCCCACCAAAAGTTAGCCTCACCTTTCATTAGGTAGGTAGCAAAAACTGTCTTCTGCTCCTCAGCGACTCTAGCAATGACAAAGGCCTTTTCAATCTCCTTTATCCACGACTGGGCCTCTATCGGGTCCGCTGTTCCCCTAAACTCCGGCGGCCCTACTGCCTTGAAGTCTTTAAAATTGGCTAAGTGGTTGCCCGTCTGGTTTCCCGCGGTAGTCGTTTGATTCCGCAGAGCTTCGGCCATCATGTTGATAAAGTCTTGCATTGGGTTTGGTTGAGTTCCCTCTGTATTGTTAACCGACTCTTCGACCCCTTGGTTTCGTAGGATTCATCTGGGCGGCATTATCTGTTTAAACAAAGTCCTAACACGTTACTTGGGTTTTAGTAACATATAAGTATTTAACATGCAATACAAACAATCGCATGACCATCATGTGGGAGCTCTAGATTACCCAACCTCAGGAATTCTACTTTTACCCGATTAGTGATTTAAGTTGTAAAATACCGATTCAGTTTTACTGAATTAACATAACCATTGAATTGACGGTTTACCAGGTAAAATTCTCAAACACATACCATAATAATGCATTTATATTCATATACCAACTTTAGTGTTTTACACGTTTATCACAGTTATATTGCTATAAATGCTACCATCCCAGTAAAATAACCAAAGATGGGATTTACTTAAACCATTCTTTTTCTACCTACATAAATGGAAGTACATCCTACATACGAACTACCTCGCACCTGCTGAGGTTAATACAAACTCTAGTAAATCAAAAGTAGTACCAACTTCACTGCTCAAGGCATAACTGCCCACCTCCAACTATCCTCTAAGGGACACAAGGTGAATACAACTCAACGCTTGCTCTCGCTACTGGAGAGCAGATCCATCCATTTGGCGTCGAACTGCATAAAGGCGATGTCTAAGGCTCACTCCAAATCATATATCATCACATCTTTAGCTTTCACCTCATCCCTCAACTGTCCTAACTGTAGCTCTCTCTGCTGCAGATTCCCTCGCAACTCGGCTAACTCAGCCTGGGCCTGGTAAGCAGCGTCATTGTACTGCTGTTCATAAATCTGGAGGGTGTGGTCCTGTGTCTCTAGTTGTTCAGCCCTAACCTCTAGCTCGGCGTCCCTCGCCAGCAATTCTCCTATCACCTTAGGTTCTATGGGTTCCTGGTTCACTGATTACCTATCTTGACTCTCGTTCGACATCCTACAATACACCACACCATAAACAACATCAGTACCATAATAAAATACATTCATTGATAAAATGAAATGATATTTTATTCGATACAACTAGAACTCGATGAATCTCCTCAACCCCTTACCTACATACTCTATATGAGTTTTCTACTAAGGTTATAACCTAGGTTTCTCATTCCTAACGTTTATAACCTATAGCTCTGATACCAACCTGTGACACTCCCAAATCCGAGTTTTCTAACCTCAAATTCGGTGTTCACGATTCTCAACAACAAACATACTTTCTAACTAAATGCGGAATAATAAACATACATTGTTTATCGAATAGAAATAAAGTCTTACAATTCTGGTCCCAAGGTTCTTTAACCTTAACTTAAAACATACCCTTAATACAATAAGAGTTCACATAACCAAATAACATTTTAAGATAAACTGCTACATAATCCCTATCAGGCAACTATTCTTGCACCTTCCCTTTTCCTTTGTCCCCTTTAGACGTCTCTGCCTTAGCTGAAATAAAGATCATGATATAGCAAGGGTAAGCAACTAGTTTGCTTAGCAAGTTTATACACAAGGGAGATATATCATGATTAGAAGGAAGTTTCGCTTTCAATGTTCAACGACAGTATAAAATTGTGAAGAAACATGAATTAATAGTCAACAATTGATTATTCGAATAATTGAATGACAATTACTGAGTGGTTGGAAATAACCATAGACATTTTCCAAGGTTCTCAGCATTTAAGCTGGACCTCTTAAAAAGTTTTGGTAATCAAGGGGATCAGCCTTTCATACCCCGTGATTTATGCATAAACACTTAATAAACCAGCATTGATATCATGCCTTAATCAAATTTATCCTTTTCTCAGCCAAGAGTTCTTACTATAGCAAATTAAAAAGAACAACTTTTAAAATACATTTGATTTCACAAATTTAGACATGCTTGATCTAGTTGATACAAATAGCATAGATCTATCTCATAAACAGTTCATGCTTGAAAGAACTTTAATCTAATTCACAATTCAATAACAATAGAATAGGAATTCAATTGCACAAGGTGCGAATCTCAATAACCAGTATAGATGTGAATAATCAACAATAATTATTCATTAACATCCTTCAAAAATCATAACTCGAGTTTGAGTTAGGGAACTTGCCTGTCTGCTCAGCTACAAATAATTCTAGCTTTAACTAATTGGCCTTGAAGAATCTAACATTGATAATGTTGAGCTATCAATTAGTACTGCGTAGTTGTATATCGATACGCTTACTTATGCTATTTATTTAACAATTAAGCAAATCACATAGCACACATAAACTATCGTAAATCCTATAAGACACTTAATTGATCCTTAGGTTGATGGTTTAATTAATTACCAATGTTTCCCTTAAGTGATAAACACTTATTAAACCCTTAAACAATTAATAATAATTGTTCAATTGATTAACATTACTCTTTCTTAAGTAATATTTATTTATTAAACCCTTAAGCAATTTATTATGATTGTTTAATTAATGGGTTATTAAGCTCTCTCTATTTTATTGACTCTATCTTCAATTAATTACTATTAAATAGTAATTAATTAATTATCTTTAGTTATTATTATTAATAGTACTTAATAACTAATTATATTCACTTATTATTTAATTATTAATTAAATAATAATCAAATTATAAATTTTAATTGTCTTTAATTATTATTTAAGATTAAATAATAATTAATTAGGTTTATTTATTATTTAACGTTAATCAAATAATTAATTAGTGCGTAACGATTATCTTTAGTTATTATTTAATAATAAATAATAGATAATTAGATTTATTTATTATTTAAAATTAATTAAATAATAAATAATTAATTAGTAAATATGAATTATCTTTAGTTATTATTTATTAGATTTATTTATTATTTAAGGTTAATCAAGTAATAAAATAATTACTTAGTGAATAAGAATTATCTTTAGTTATTATTTAATAAATGATAACTAATTAGGTTTATTTATTATTTAAAGTTAATCAAATAATAAATAATTAATTAGTGAGTAATAATTATCTTTAGTTATTATTTAATAATAACTAATTAGGTTTATTTATTATTTAATGTTAATCAAACAATAAATAACTAATAAGTGAGTACTAATTATCTTTAGTTATTATTTATTAATAATAAATAATAACTAATTAGTTTTATTTATATTTTAAAATTAATCAAATCATAAATAATTAATTTACAATTCTTAATTATCCTTAATCATTATTTAATAATAATTAATCAATTACTTAACTTTATTTATTATTTAAACATAATTAAATAACAAATAGTTAATTTTTTTTTTCTAATTTTCGTTCTTGATTTCCAGATTTGGGGTCTTTCACCAAAACCTTCATAAAACGAAATCTACAACTTCAATTTACGATCCGTCAATTTTGTTGGATTCGTATCTTCCTGAACTACACTTTTCATTTATCAAACATCAAATTTGGTTATGTTTAGGTCTCGGAAAACAGGCTCAAAGTCAGGGGTCAGCAAGGTTGTTCAACAGTTGGCATGCTTTGGTAATAAATTCATGGTTTGCTCATTTTTCAACATATTTGAGTGATTCAAAGGGATTTTGTCCCTAACCTATGGATCTAGCATATCAAGAAAGAAAATCACAAGATCCCTTTATAGATTTCAAAATGACAAGCATATAACAACCTTTTTTAAAAAAAAATTCCGGAAATTTCCTTTACTTCCTTTCTTCTAAATTTTTCCAACATAAACTCACACATATGAATAAGCAAAACATTATATATTCAAGATCTAACCTTATCATAAGGTTCTAGCCATCAAGAACATAAAACTTCAAGGATCTATGTCCAAACACATTAAAATAGCTTAAAGTTTGGAGTTATACCTTTTTGATTTCTTCTTCTTCTTTTCCTTCCCAAAATAGGTTGTGAATGGGGATGGCCTAAACAATCAAGACCTTCTTCTTTCTCCCACAAGATTTGTTCTTGCTTTTTCTTCAAACTCTCTCTCTAACACTCTCTCTATACTTGGTGAATAATGAACCAACCTCACTATCATTGGTGAGGGGTCCTATTTATAGGAAAGTAGAGACCGTGGGCAAAATAGTCATTAACCATGACTAGGCAAGGGCAATTTGGTCAATTCATCAATAATAGGAAGCTTCCTAGCAACTTCCTCAAGGGTATTTTAAACATTACCCAACTTCTTTTAAGGTTAAAATAGTTTTTTTGCAAAATCTTAATTATCTATTAGTTATTAACCATTCTTCATTGGTTATTAGACATTGGTTATTATCTTGTCATAATTACATTGTTTACACACAATGGTTATTATCCCGCCATAATTACATTGGTTATTAACCACTTGGATATACAATGGTTATTGCCCCTTCATAATTACCTTGGTTATTAACCACTCTTGGCCATTTTAGTCATTACACACCAATTCCTACACTTCACTCACATATGGTTATTTCTTAGCCGTAGTTATATCATACCTGCCAACACAAGTATAGACATAGCTTATACATCTCCTACCAATTAACCCAAGTTGGTTTAAATAGAACACAACGTTAACTCATTAAATTAAATTAGATTTAATTAATAAGGATGTTCAAAATTCACGGGCATTACATTTGCTAGCTCAAGTGAGAGGTGCTATTTATAGACCTCAAAATATATACATACAACAGATTTCTATATGTATAAGTACTCATTGCATATCTCCCTTTTTCTTTGCTATCCCGGTCTTTAGGGGATTCAAATCTGCACATCAGCTATGCTATGGAACAAGAGCTAGGGTGTTAGGATTCTAGCTTTAGAAAATAATATGGGAGAATTTAATGTACCCACATGACCTTCTCTCTCTTCCATCCGGATACTTCCTTTTAATTGGGTTAAATTGGGTCACCCACTGGATACCTTTGGGTCACCATAATTGGGCCACGTTGGTCTATCTTAAGGGTAATGCACTGGATTGATTTATTGACCTATCTCTCTTTTAAGCTTTTCAGTTACTGGTGCACTATCCTTGATGTTAAGTAACCCTTATTGGTTTAATAAAAAAATAAAAAAAGACTCATTTAAGCATTAATATATATATATATATATATATTTATATAAACATATGTATACATACATATATATGTATTCGTTAAATCATATACCCACATAGCATAAGCCACAAAGTATTCACTTCCATAAATAAATATTTAATATTTTATTTACAACAAGACTTGAAGTTTCCGGTTATTACATCGCCACCTTACTCCAAACCCATGAAACTAAGTAACGGGGTTAGTCATAGGTTTGTCACCCGACCCCGAACTGTAAAGAGGTTCCCGAAGTGAAAGTCGTAGTCGAACCTGAAGGTTTTAGTAGCTGCTATGGATTTGGTTCAGTACTGGACCCGAAGTCGAACCCCTAATGTCAATAAGACTCGAACTTGACTCCCGAAGTCACAGATCCAAAGTTGAAATCCTACATGTCATTGAGACCCAAACCTCTGGCTTCCCGAAGCTAAACACCAAAAATACCATCTGATCTCGAAGAGGTCCCTGAACTACGAAATGTTTGGAAGTGGAGCCGAAGTCAAAACTTTGTAGGCAGCGAGTCAGTCAGACCTCAGCTATGTTTTTAGACGTATATGACCTCAGAATAATCAGCCAAGGGATATTCCTTAAGCTGAAATTATGAACTAACCTTGATTATCAGTAAATAGTGAAAAGGACTCTACGATCGTAGAATGACTTCACTCCGATCGTAGAGCGCACTTATAACCGTAGAGTGAGTCAGCCATGTCAGTCAGAAATCGTAACGTGAACTCTACGATCGTAGAGCTTTACTCGCACATCGTAGCGCTTCGCTGGTCGATCGTAGGGTGAACTCTACTGATCGTGGAGCTTTACCAGCCGATCGTAGAGTAATACGACTTAATCGTAGAGCTTTATTAGTGATCGTAGAGTCACCCCACTGATCGTAGAGTGACTTCACTGACAGTATTAAAGCCCTACTGATCGTAGAGCTGTCATCACAGACTATGGGTAGTATAAAAAGGGCCATAGAATAAACCACACGAGTCTCTCGAGCAAGTTTATTTAATCCATTATTGATACTTAACTATGACTGATTAGAGAGTAAATTATAATTACTGTAAGGTACTTGCAGAACAGAAACGTAGAGTAATAGTAAGCAGCAGATCAGACAAGTTCTTAACCTTGAACTTTTACATATTGCAAGTTCTCTGACCCTATTCAGATGTTCTTTTATGCAAGATTCCCTCATTGAGCTAACTAAATTATCATACCATTGTATATATATTGGTTGCCAGTTTCTTAAATCAAACTTGAATTACCATGTCTTATTCGTATTAGTGGTTTAATTATTGATAATCATTCCACATCATTGATAATTGTTGACATTCGCACGATGTGCATTTGGAATTCTGTTCTATCATTGAACGATGCATTGTTTAAAGTTCGTAATTCATGAACTATTTAAGATATAGTCTATGACATTCGTTTCGTCTATGCCATTCGTTCACACCAAAGGAAATTTGGTTTTGATTTACTTCAATAACGTTTCTAGAATTTAGAACGCTCATCAACTATAGACTAGTCGAATCAATAAAGGTTCGCTAGTCAATCAAAGTTCAATAAAAATGTAATTGATATTCAAGAATCAAAGACTGAGTCTCACAAAAGATACAATTGAATGAAATAGAATTAAGAACTTGCTCAAGTAAGTAATAACATTATAAAGCTTGCATGATAAAAGGATGAAGTTCAGGATCTTACGTAGAAATAATTAAATAAGGATAAGATACTTGCTTTCAACGAAATAAAAAGATTAGGAGTAGTAAACTTACTTTCGATGAAATAAAAGATTAATGGTAGAAAACTTGCCTTGTGCGTAGATTACAAATTAAAATTCACGTTCTTTAATCAACCTATACATTCCGTTTATAAAACAGTAACAATAATTAGTTACAATATTACAAACACTTCAGGACTTATCCTCATCCAATATTCATTTTAATATCTCAATTGTTTTCTAGTTATCAGTCTCATTTCAGGAATTGTAAGCCTAATTATAGCAATATCATACTTAAGAATTTCTAAAACTCAACGTCAAGTTAGGGTTCATCAATCTTTATATTCTATAATCAGCAAGTATATGCTTAGCATCTAACTCAACATCTTGGTATTCGTTCAACACATTAATCTAAGTTTTAAACATGCATAGCGTGACATAGCATAACTACAAAGAAAGAAAAATTTTAACAATTCCTGCACTGAGCTCGCCGGGGCGAGAATTCCTTCACAAAATTTCTCGTCGGGGCGAGCCTTCACCGGGGCGAGAAATTCCTTTACAGTTTTCTCGCCAGGGCAAGACTTTACCGGGGCGAGAAAACTCAGTTCAATGAGCTCATCGGGGTGAGCTCCCGTCGAGGCGAGAAACTCAGTTTATTGAGCTCGCCGGGGCAAGAAACACGAAATCCAGATTCTGCAGTTCACGAAGAACGCAGAAACATGCCAAAAATTTCTAATATTCTTATTCTTACATCAAATTAAACATACCCGAATACTATAATTCATATATAATCGTTACTCAAGCCTTCTAACATGATTCTAACAACTTAAATCGTATAAACCATGAATCTAAGAATCAAATTTAAGGTTTCTGTCATTTTATCAAAGTTTCTTCAAATTCTATGAAATCACACATAACAGGTTCGTTATAACACCAAATTAATCCGTTTAAATCTTATTTTCTTCATTTTTACATGCATAAATATAATCAATTATCAATTTAACCGATTAACTTGCAACACCAATATCAATTTCATACATATAGTTCATGTTTGTATATGACTATTCTGTAAATTCCAGAACTTCATTCAAACACATAATCTCATAGATTTAATTACTATAAATCATATACAAACCATATAAATTAGATTTATGCATGCTTACAAACATCTAACATCAAGTTATTTAGAATTTAACCATAAAATTCAATTTACAGAGAACTCAATATACGTTCATGGAACAAAACTCATAAGAACATAAATTAAAGTTTGAAATCAAGGAATTACCTTGATTAGTGCTTGGGATTATGTTACAATGGAATGAAATATCTTCCCAATTCTCTAATTCCTCTCAATTCACTCTTTTTCTCTCTGGCTAAACTTTTAGAATCTGATGAATAGTAATGCATATAATAATAATACGTGAAAACTAAATGGCAGAACATGGTGTCAGTTTAATAACTGGCACCAACTCCCACTAAGGCCATGTTTGGTTACCCATTTATTTCTCAATTCTAATTTATTTTAATAACTTACTTATTATATAGTTTAATGTCACATATTTAAATCAATTAAATAATCTCATTTAAATAAATTAAATAAAATAAAATAATACCACATTAAATCACATAGTCGCATGATTAAAATTATCATTTATTAATAATGACAAATTATTTAGTCTCTAATTAATTATTAAATTAATTAGAGATAACATTATACTAATTTAAATAATGCATTTAATCAAATAACTCAATTAAACACATACTTTAAATATAAAAATTCTCCACATCAACTTTATTAATGTAACACATATAATTAAATTAATCTACTACAAATTCATCAATTAATCAATTAATTCAACGATCAAATCATCGAAAAATATTTATTCAATTCAATAAATATTTAAATTAAATTACAAAATTCTCGTTCGTCACATCTCTTATCATTATATTACTTATTGACTGCGTATACTTGCGCGTGTTTATCGATTACGAAATCGACTAACAAGTTTTTGGCGCCGTTGCCGGGGATTTAGTTTTCCAATATTTTCCAATATTGATTTCAATCGAGTTAATCTTAAGTTAAACTTTTATTTATGTATTTATTTTATTAATTGTTTGCACGTATTTACCGTTTGCGATAAATAGGCTGACAAGACTGTAAGTAATTGCGGCTCTTGTGAAAGACTTGGCTGGCGTAGGCTAGGGCCTTACAGTTCTATTTACTGTTATCGTTTGTGAGATTGGATTGACAAGACTATAAGTAAATGTATTGCTCTTGTGCAAGATTCAGTATAACTATTGGAGCCTTTACAGTCCGATTTTGCATGACACATTTTTATTAAAAAGAAATATATATATATATATATATATAATGTTAATATATTTATATTTTGATTATTAGTTAGTATTTGTTATATATAAAAAAATAATAAATAATAAATTGACTTATTTGAATGATTTAGCTTCGTATTAATCATTTGAAATATCATCAAAATGTTTTTCTTCTTGCTCTTGAAGTTCATAAGGCGTCCTTTAAAAAAATTAGTGTTTTTATTCTTGATTTAATGAATTTTATCATTAATCGATTTTAATTTGATTAATGTAATGTATTGCTTATAGGTGCTTGAATCAAATATTGAAACCATGCTAGTCATGGCAACCAAGGCTAGGCAAAAGCACCAGCCAAGGCAGCACATAGCAGCACCGGCCCAGCAGTAATATAGCAGCAAGCAGACTAAGCAGCAGGCGCACGCGGCACTCGACAGGACGAGCCAGCGCAACTGCGCCCAGATTCAGCGCAGCTGCACCAGAATCCAAGGAGCTCAGCGCAACTACGCCAGATCAGGATTTTAGTTTTTTTAAAGCAGCCCAGTCGCCCATTTTCTGCCCATTCTCATATCCATTTCCGAGTAGGTTGAGAGAACACTTGCATGAACCATTCCCAAAACAAATTTTCATCAACAAAGGATTGCATCAGTCATCTAATTGCACGGAATCTACTTCTAATTAGCCTTTCAATATGAGATTTCACCAATGAATTATAATTATTCTAAGTTTTTCTTATTTCTCCCAATTGGAGGGATATTGCTCTTAATTTCGAATTTGCTTGGCTTAGTGCTTTATTGGATTGTTATTGTGTGCAAGTTTGGTATTGTTCTCCCATTGCATTGCTTTGTGGAGGGTTGAGATTGAGACAAAGAAGTTTTATTGTGGTGAATTTTGGGTGCGCACACGAGGTGTTTGACAGTTTGCATGTGTGGGATTTCTTTACTTATTTGGGCTACTCTTCTAGGGATTTTGAAACATTATGGCATCTAAAAGACAGAGGGTTGAGACTTTAACTTCCAAAGCATCTAAAGCCTATGATAAGAAGACTTTTGTCAGTGACGACGCCTCAGAACGCTATCATACTATAATAGCTGGAAAGTCATTGATTCCTAAGAGGGGCATCTTGTCGCACGAGACGGAGGACTATCACATTGTAAGCATGATTGCGGAGAGGGGATGGAAAACCTTTTCCACTCAGCTTGAGCCCGCAGTTGTGGCTATTGTCAAGGACTTCTATGCGAACGCCAAGGAGGTGGATCATAGTGTGGTGCGTATGCGAGGCAAGAATGTGGCATTTGACAGGAAAAGCATCAATTCTACTACGACATTGCTAACATCTGTGGTAGAGATGGTTTCTCAGAATATCGGGATGATGACCTCGACTATGATGTGGTCATCAAAATATTGTGCAGACCAAGGGCAGAGTGGACCCTCAAAGATGGTAAGGCTGTGCATTTTTGACACAGCGAGCTTAGCAGGTATGGCAAGGCTTGGCTCTACTTTATTTGTGCTAAGCTATGGCCATCCACTCATGTGTATGAGGTCACCACGGATCGAACACTCCTATTATTTGCCTTGGTGACGGACAGGACAATCAATGTGGGGAAAGTCATTCATGGTTCAATTCTCCAAACCATTAGAGGGAAATCCACAGGCTAATTGCCACACCCTTCTTTGATTTGTGGATTATACATAAATGCAGGGGTTGTGTGGGGCAAGGAAGAGGTCATCCAACATCCTATGGCATCTATTGACAACCAAACTATGAGATCTTACAAAGTTTGGAGCGACGAGGAATCTCATCAGCGGGGTGTCAGGTTTATTATTGTTGATGCCGCCCACAGCGGTGAGGAACGCCACGACAGCGAGGAGCCTACCGACCTTCAACCACCTAACCAACATGTTATTTCTTCGTCTCAGTCACCCATGGACATGCTTATTACTGAGTTACAAGAAATCCATCGAAAAAATCAGGAGTTACGTACAGAGGTGCGCAGGGTGATAGACTCCACGGCACGCTTGCGTGAGGTGGTCGTCGCCCGGATCGTTTCCAGCAAGTTATAAGGTGTAACTCGTTCGAATCCTTAATCCCTCGCCTGAATATAGACGATAAACCTTGGAATAGTCGATCAAGTAATTTGAATGTATGAAGGATGAAACACCAACAACACTTGGACCCTCGTTTAATTCAAACGATAATCTCCGTATGATTGAATGATGCGGTAGAATAACGCCACACACAATTGTGATTTGTTGTATGATAAGTTGATAATTGAATCTCAAGAAAACTAAGAAATTAATCTGGGAATTCTTAAAGAACCAAAAGATGAGAAACCTCACAAATAATTGTATTGAATAAATCTGATGTCTAATCTATTACATAACCCATGTATTTTATTTTTACTAATAGAATAAAACCTTAAGAAACCCTAAATCCTAAAAGGAATAGAAATCCAATTGGAAATCAAATTCTACCTAACTAATTAATATGGAAAACAAATCATATCTAATAAATATCCTAATTACAATAGAAATCTAAAAGATATGTAAATCCCTAAAATAAAAGAAAGAAATCTGCCAAAAATCGCGTGCCTCGAAAAATGCGCCAATGAAATCTGGTTGTTCTCGCCGAGGCGAGAAACTTGTACTAGAAACCTCGCCGGGGTGAGGATGGGCAGAGAAGTCTTGGTCGGGGCGACGTTAGTTTGGGTTGGGGCGAAAATATCCAGAGGAGTTCTCGTCGGGGTGAGAAAAATAAGCCTGCGATTCTCGCCGGGGCGAGTGTTAGGTTTGTATATAGCGCGAACATGCAATCAAATTACATAAATAATGCGAAAGCGCGATAAAACGGATTTTAAAATTTTTATACAAACCATCACCATGATCGATCAATGTGCTCAATTAACGATATAAACGAAAGAGAAAGAGAATAAGAATTATACCCTCGTAGAACAAAGCTTCCTCGGGTACAAGTTCAACTCCTAGTCCTTCGTGTTCTCCTCGAATTCAATGGTGTGATTCCTTCCTTTGATCAACGTTAGCCACCCAAGTGTTTGGCCTCTAGAGGTGATCCATCAAGGAAGAACAAGTATTCAAGAAGTTGGGTGTTTGGCAAAAACCCTAGTTTCTATCTCTATAAAAATTGCAAGTACTCTCCACAAATCTTATGCAAGAGTGTGTAACCCCAATCTATGATAAGACTCTTCTTATTTATAGATGTAGGAATAACCCTTCCCTAAACTATTTAGGATTAGGGTTTATATTCTAATTAAACTCCTTTAATTAATTATGTTCATAATCCAATTAGGAATTCGTGAGAGAATACTTCTATTAATTAATTCCCAATCCCTATTAGGAAATAAATAATAGTTCTGTTAATTAATTCTCAATCCATATTAGGAATTAAATAATAGTAATAGTAATAATTATAATAAGACTCCTCTTATTAATTTATATTTAATATTTCCAAAATATTAAATAATAAATATTAAGCTATTTAATTTATTCTATCTCCATAGACTAAATTAAATACACTTAACTTATTATTACAATTATGTCATTTACTTCTTAAATAAATATTTTCCTTTTGCGGTGTGACCCTTTAGGTTCTCCATATTAAACCGGTTGTGAATAAATCAATTAGAACAATTCTAATCTTATTTAAATAAATAAATTAAACTATTTAATTTATTTAAATAAATAATATTTATTCTACAATAAGGGTAAGCCCCCTTAGCGATCAACGACTTTCCAGATAATATAGATTTCAACATCAATCACAAAAGAACCTTTGAGTAAATAGTTACCGTACAATTCAATCCTTCTACCATATAATGTCCCAATTAAATATAAGACATGGATTTACTGTCAAGTCTTATTTTATTTAATTATATGCATTTCGATTCCCAAATGCACAACTCTAAATAATGCAAATTAGAAACTCCTTTCTAATTTCATTCTGCCTTGGCCAAGGACTACTGAGTTGTCATTTATCGAATCACATAGGACATTCACATCTTTTACTAGACGTGGTAGATTCTTTGTTGATCATTCACCTATCTCCATGTACAACTTATTATACCCAATCATACCCTTTGATATACCCCAAAGGTCTTAATGGACGTGTCAAAGTATAACTCATCATACACAAGATATTATGATGATCTCAAGTCCAAGGATCACTTGTACTACTATCACTAGAGGAATTCCTATTGACAGGCGAGTAAAACTCCATTAGGTATTCCTTAGCGAGCCACGTTCAGTGAACTTATTCTCTAATAAGCACCTATATACTTGCTTTAGTGTCTCCACACAAATGATTATGAGATCAATCATCCTCTTCCTAAGAGCAAGCAACGTATGTACTAATCTATCCGGATTCACTAATCCCCAATTTAGTAATCCAACGATTAGGAACAATTTTAGTTTGTGAGCTATCTAGAATTTAGATCTCATTAGAATGATCACCATCATGATTCTAAAAGCATTGCTCAAAACTATGGGTTTTATGACATTTAATATAACAACATCATGTAGATAATATAAAATGCCTTTTAAGAAAATCAATTCTTTTATTAATAAATGAATAAGATTACAAAGTATATGCTACAGCATATCAAATATGATTGGCTTGTGTGCATACTACTTTAAATCTCACACTTGCACTAAAGCCAATCGCCATGGTATCTAATACCCATCTTCTCTAAGTGACGATCAAACTATTGTTGAGTTAAAGCTTTAGTAAATGGATCTGCAATGTTGTCTTGAGAGTCCACACGCTCCAGGGTGACATCTCCTCTTCCAATGATTTCTCTAATTAAATGAAACCGCCACAACACGTGTTTGGATTTCTGATGAGACCTAAGTTCCTTAGCCTGCGCAACAGCTCCGGTGTTGTCACAGAATAAAGATATAGCTCCTCTAATGCTAGGAACCACTCCAAGTTCAGTTATGAACTTCTTCATCCAAACAGCTTCCTTTGCAGCTTCACTTGCAGCTATGTACTCTGCCTCTGTCACTGAATCAACAACTGTTTGCTGCTTAGAACTCTTCCAACTCACTGCGCCTCCATTTAAGGTAAACACATACCCTGAAACGGATTTATAGTCATCTTGGTCCGTTTGAAAACTTGAGTCTGTATAGCCCTCTAGTTTCAATTCAGACCCACCGTAGACAAGAAATACATCCTTAGTTCTTCTAAAGTACTTTAGGATGTTTTTCACTGCCTTCTAGTGCTCTTCTCCTGGATTCGACTGATATCTGCTTGTTACACTAAGTGCATGAGCGACATCTGGTCTAGTACATATCATACCGTACATGATAGATCCTATTGCGGAAGCATAAGGAATCTTACTCATACGGTCTCTCTCCTCAGGTGTCTTTGGGGCCTGTTTCTTGGAGAGATGTATTCCATGGCTCATCGGCATGAGACCTCTCTTGGAATCTTCCATGCTAAACCTCTTTAGCATCGAGTCAATGTACTTTCCTGGGGTCAAGCCAAGCATCCTTTTAGATCTATCTCTATAGATCTTTATCCCCAAAATATAGGATGCCTCACCCAAGTCCTTCTTGGAGAAGTGTTTAGATAACCAAATTTTGATCGACTGTAGCATAGGAACATCATTCCCTATTAGTAATATGTCATCAACATATAATACAAGGAATGAAACAGCGCTCCCACTAACCTTCTTGTACACACATGGTTCATCCTCATTTTTGATAAAATCAAACCTTTTGATTATCTCATCAAAACGGATGTTCCATCTTCGAGAAGCTTGCTTCAATCCATAAATAGATCGTTGTAGCTTACAGACTTGGTTTGTTCCAACTGTTGAAACAAAACCCTCTGGCTGTATCATATATACATTCTCCTCAAGCTCTCCATTGAGGAAGGCCGTTTTCACGTCCATTTGCCAGATCTCGTAGTCATAATAAGCTGCAATCGCAAGCAAAATCCGAATGGACTTGAGCATTGCTACTGGTGAGAATGTTTCATCATAGTCAACTCCTTGTCTTTGTTTGAAACCTTTTGCAACCAGTCGGGCCTTATAGGTCTCTACCTTGCCATCCGCTCTAGTCTTTCTCTTAAAGACCCATTTACACCCAATTTAAGCCCTCAGGTGGTGAAACCAAAGTCTATACTTGGTTTTCATACATGGAGTCCATCTCGGATTTCATGGCTTCTAGCCATTTCTTTGAGTCTTCACTACTCATAGCCTCTTCGTAAGTCAATGGATCATCATCATCTATGATGCGTACCTCATCATCATCCTCTATGATGAATCCATACCTATCAGGTATCTTCGGTACTCTTCCAGATTTACGAATAGGTAGTGGTACAGTAGGTTCTTCTACTTGGTCAGGTACCTGACTTTGATCCGTAGTATTTTGTGGTTCTTGAACTTCTTCAAGATATATCTTACTTCCACTGACCCCTTCAAGGATAAACTCCTTTTCCAAGAAGGCAGCGTGTTTCGCTACAAACACCTTTTGATCAGTAGGATGATAGAAATAATACCCTGATATTTCTTTAGGGTATCCCACAAATCTACACTTGTTGGATCTAGTCTTTAACTTATCTTGCTCAAACCTTTTGACATAAGCTGGACAACCCCAAGTCTTAACATGCTTAAGATTTGGTTTCCTCCTTGTCCATATCTCATATGGGGTCTTTGGGACGGATTTGGTAGGTACCTTGTTAAGCAGGTATGCAGCCGTTTCTAGGGCATAACCCCAGAAAGATATTGGAAGGTCGGTAAAACTCATCATGGATCGAACCATGTCCAACAATGTTCGATTTCTCCTTTCAGATACACCATTCAACTGTGGCGTCCCTGGTGGAGTCCATTGTGAGATTATACCATTTTCTTTGAGACAATTGAGAAACTCATTGGTTAAGTATTCCCCTCCTCGATTCGATCGAGGAATCTTAATACTCTTACCAGTTTGCTTCTCTACTTCACTTCTGAATTCTTTGAACTTTTCAAACGATTTAGATTTGTATTTCATTAAATACACATATCCAAATCTAGAATGATCATCAGTGAAAGTAATAAAATAAGAATACCATCCTCCTGCATTCGTTGTCATAGGTCCACATACGTCTATGTGTACCAACTCTAACAACTCTGTAACTCTTTCTCCTTTTCCACTAAAAGGAGATTTAGTCATCTTACCCATGAGACAAGATTCACAAGTTGGATATGATTCGTAATCAGATAGCTCTAAAAGCCCATCTTTATACAACTTGGATAATCTTGTTTCATTGATATGACCTAGTCTACAGTGCCACACAAAGGTATAATTAACATCATCTCTTTTTCTTTTCTTGGTTTGTTCAATTTGAAGTATATTTTCATGCAAGTCAAGTATGTACAGTCCATTCAGTAAGTTCCCAACACCATATAAAATATTTTTATTATAAATAGAACAACTGTTGTTCTTTATTATAATATCAAAACCATCCATATCCAATACAGAAATTGAAATAATGTTTCTAACGAGTGTCGGAACATAATAACAATTATTTAAACTAATGAACTTGCCCGAAGGCAGTGCTAAACGATAAGTCCCTACAGCTAATGCAGCAACCTTTGCTCCATTTCACACTCGTAGGACGACTTCAGCCTTGTCCAGCTTTCTACTTCTGCTTAGTCCCTGCACATTATTACATATGTGAGAACTACAGTCGGTATCCAATACCCAAGTAGAATTTTGACTTTCAAAAAAATTAATTTCAATCGTGAACAAACCTAGATCGGAAGTCGAAGCTTCTCCAAGCCTCTTTTGGTCCGCAAAATACTCCTTGCAGTTCCTCTTCCAGTGTCCCGGCTTATTGCAATGGTATCAAATTCCTTTGCTATCTGGATCAGGTTTCTTTTTATCCTTCCTCTTCGCCTTGCCCTTAGCCTTCTTGTTTTTCTTCTTTTCAGAAGATACCTTGGGCCTCTTCCTTTTCTTGGAAGAATCATCCACTAGTAAGACTTGGTTCTTGTTGGATGAGAAGTGACCTTCAGCAGTTTTCAACATGTTAAGTAACTCAGGCAAGCTGACGTCCAACTTATTCATGTGAAAATTCACAACAAATTGTGAGAAGGTGTCCAGGAGTGACTGCAAGATCAAATCTTGACTTAACTCCCCATCCATCACGAACCCAAGCTGTCCAAGTTGTTCAATCAGATTGATCATCTTAAGGACATGAGTCTCAACAGCAGTGCCCTCGGTTATACGAGATCGGAAGAGCTCCTTAGATATCTGATATCTAGCAGTCCTACTTTGCTCACCATACAACTCTTTGAGGTGCAGCAATATAGTAGGAGCATCCATAGTTTCATGCTGACGCTGAAGCTCGTTACTCATGGATGCGAGCATGATGCATTGAGCCAAGATTGCATCATCTTGCCACTTTCTGAAAGTAGCAATCTCTTCCTCAGAGGCTGTTTCTGCAACATTTGCAGGGACTGGTGAATTTAAGACATAAGAAATCTTTTCAGCAGTGAGAACAATTCTCAGATTCCTTAACTAGTCCGTGTAATTCGGTCCGGTCAGTTTGTTAGCATCAAGTATGCTACGCAGTGATAGTGAGTTTGACATTTTTAAATTCTGCATGTGAAAATAGACAACATTTTAGCATACATTCATTTAATTAATTACCAAAATAAATTAGGTCTTTATTTTAAATTGGTATCTCCCACTATTTTCATCAAACTATATTACCCTCATTATATAGTTCGGCAAATCTAATTAAAGATTTGCTAGTGAGAATAAGGATCCCATTTCAAATGTATATAGCCTTGTGTGACACAACAAACTATATATAAATAAATAGGTAGACAACTATTGTCAATTACATCACTATGTAACTCCTTGTATTTTGCCTCTTATATTATTTTGATCAAGTGTGACACATCCGAATCAAAATTATCCAAGTTAATTCCAACCTAGCACTTCCATATATTCGAAAGAAAAACACTGTCCTTGTGTGACACAACAAAATAGCATCGTTCAGTCTATGTATAAGCATCAAATGTGATAAAGCAACATCTTAAATATTTAATACTTGCCTTGTGTGACACAACAAACTCATATTAAATATTTAATACTCTATCGCTTTACCATGCTAGAAGGCGACGTTCGATATTCCAAATATCTTTGAACGCTTAAGACTTAATATTATTACTTTGAGAGGTTTGTTATTATTAGTCTCATCTTGTTTAGCGCATGCACATATATATATAAAATACGCGTCATATTATTTTACATGCGAAGCATGTTGGATAATATATAATATATATATAGTAAGCATGCACATATAGAATACTATATTCTACCCGGATTGATTATGGACTTTTATTCTAGTTTGGTTCACTAGAGCCACCAAGTGAACCAAAAGGTCAAACCTAGGGTGCAAGAATTAAATTTAAATATAACTATTACATTTAAACTCGGGCTCCAATACAAACGGGTCTTCAAGCGTTCCTTGCTCATTTGTCTCCAATTCTTCAAAATTAATTCTAATTAGTCCTATTACAGAAACTATTTACAATAAATAGAAACCTTGATCAGCAGTCAAGGGGAAGTACATAGGAGGGAGATAAAATTTACATTAAGAAAAATTAGAGAAGACGAGGTACGCAGACCCCATTTATAAAAACCCATTCATTCAAGCATCCACTAAAATAAATCCAATCACACATTGGTCAATAGTCCATGATCAATCCCTATTTATTATCATACATATCTCTATATGTATCAATAAATAACATTCATCTCATGAATAATAAAACCATTCCATATATGCATTGATATCAATTAATGGGCAAAAGTTTTGCTAATATTTAGTTTTTGAAACAGAATAAACTCTTTTATTTTAATCAAAAACCAAATCCAAATTAAACTCCTTTAATTTTTAGCAATTTGAAATTCCATTCCAGATAAAATAAACTCTTTTATTTTAAACTTTTATCAATTAAATAAACCATTTATCTTAATTGAGAAAACAAAAAAAAATTTCAAAGTCTGCACACCGGCGCGGCCGCCCTCCAATTTGAACTAGGAGCGGCGCGGCCGCATTACACCCCCAGAAACGTTTTCTGGGTTTGAGCGCAGCCGCGATCCAGAATGAACTGGAAGCGACGCGGCCGCGCCGCGACGCAGATTCAGAAAACTTTTTCTTCAGCCCAAAATCTGATCGTATCGCATATCAATTCATACATGGAATCATCAAAATCGATAATTAGCACATGATTAGGCTCTGATACCACTGTTAGGTTTGTATATAGCGCGAACATGCAATCAAATTACATAAATAATGCGGAAGCGCGATAAAACGGATTTTAAAATTTTTATACAAACCATCACCATGATCGATCAATGTGCTCAATTAACGATATAAACGAAAGAGAAAGAGAATAAGAATTATACCCTCGTAGAACAAAGCTTCCTCGGGTACAAGTTCAACTCCTAGTCCTTCGTGTTCTCCTCGACTTCAACGGTGTGATTCCTTCCTTTGATCAACGTTAGCCACTCAAGTGTTTGGCCTCTAGAGGTGATCCACCAAGGAAGAACAAGTATTCAAGAAGTTGGGTGTTTGGCAAAAACCCTAGTTTCTATTTCTATAGAAATTGCAAGTACTCTTCACAAATCTTATGCAAGAGTGTGTAACCCCAATCTATGATAAGACTCTTCTTATTTATAGATGTAGGAATAACCCTTCCCTAAACTATTTAGGATTAGGGTTTATATTCTAATTAAACTCCTTTAATTAATTATGCTCATAATCCAATTAGGAATTCGTGAGAGAGTACTTCTATTAATTAATTCCCAATCCCTATTAGGAAATAAATAATAGTTCTATTAATTAATTCCCAATCTCTATTAGGAATTAAATAATAGTAATAGTAATAATAATAATAAGACTCCTCTTATTAATTTATATTTAATATTTTCAGAATATTAAATAATAAATATTAAGCTATTTAATTTATTCTATCTCCATAGACTAAATTAAATACACTTAACTTATTATTATAATTATGCCATTTACTTCTTAAATAAATATTTTACTTTTGCGGTGTGACCCTTTAGGTTCTCCATATTAAACCGGTTATGAATAAATCAATTAGAACAATTCTAATCTTATTTAAATAAATAAATTAAACTATTTAATTCATTTAAATAAATAATATTTATTCTACAATAAGGGTAAGCCCCCTTAGCGATCAACGACTTTTCAGATAATATAGATTTCAACATCAATCACAAAAGAACCTTTGAGTAAATAGTTACCGTACAATTCAATCCTTCTACCATACAATGTCCCAATTAAATATAAGACATAGATTTACTGTCAAGTCTTATTTTATTTAATTATATGCATTTCGATTCCCAAATGCACAACTCTAAATAATGCAAATTAGAAACTCCTTTCTAATTTCATTCTGCCTTGGCCAAGGACTACTGAGTTGTTATTTATCGAATCACATAGGACATTCACATCTTTTACTAGACGTGGTAGATTTTTTGTTGATCATTCACCTATCTCCATGTACAACTTATTATACCCAATCATACCCTTTGATATACCCCAAAGGTCTTAAGGGACATGTCAAAGTATAACTCATCATACACAAGATAGTATGATGATCTCAAGTCCAAGGATCACTTGTACTAGTATCACTAGAGGAATTCCTATTGACAGGCGAGTAAAACTCCATTAGGTATTCCTTAGCGAGCCACGTTCAGTGAACTTATTCTCTAATAAGCACCTACATACTTGCTTTAGTGTCTCTACACAAATGATTATGAGATCAATCATCCTCTTCCTAAGAGCAAGCAACGTATGTACTAATCTATCCGGATTCAGTAATCCCCAATTTAGTAATCCAACGATTAGGAACAATTTTAGTTTGTGAGCTATCTAGAATTTAGACCTCATTAGCATGATCACCATCATGATTCTAAAAGCATTGCTCAAAAATATAGGTTTATCACATTTAATATAACAGCATCATGTAGATAATATAAAATGCCTTTTAAGAAAATCAATTCTTTTATTAATAAATGAATAAGATTACAAAGTATATGCTGCATCATATCAAATATGATTGGCTTGTGTGCATACTACTTTCAGCGAGAACCCTGAATCCCAACTTCTGAGTTTGTTTTCCGTGCAATCCAACCTCGTGTTGTCCCATGATATAACATAATCTCTTCAGCTTTCTTGGACATCCATAACGTCGTAAAAACGCCAATCCTTGCATTAATTGACACACATCTTCATTAATGATTAAATGATACAAACGAACATGACGAACAATATCTCGAACGCTTGACTTGCATTGATTTGGTCTCACTACATAGATCGTATCTAGCAATCCCAAATCACATGAATGACCCTCTCCTCAATGTTCATATGAATTGCGCTCCAATGTAAGCATCCTTGAGTAGATTCTAGCCCAATTACTTGAATTCGTTTGTTGAACCCTCGAAGCTTGAGTTGAGTCGATGACGCTTAATGCGAGCCTGGTCAGGATTGTATCATTCCCCTCCTCTTCAAAAGGATTTGTCCTCAAATCCGACATCTCCCCTTAAAAAGGATATATCCACAAAACTGATCCTACACCCAAACAAACCAAGTTAGAAGTGTCAAACAAAACATAATCATAATTCTCACCAATCACATGAAATATATAAATAAAGTATGTAAGAATATGAAAATAATCAATAGAACTTCCAACTCCCTCAAGACTCAAAATAGCAATATCAAGCATCTTCTTCGAGTTAACATGAATCACTATTAAAGATCTCCTTCCAAATGATGATCGAATCGACATAACCCCATGTAAGCTCTTAGAATCATAACCTGGAAACTTAAACTCTTGTTCTCTTTGACTCAAACACTTGTCCACATCAACACGATGTTCTTCCACACGTAAACCAAATTCTTCCAAAATGCTAACTAAAAAAAAACCAACTAAATTAGCAACTAAAATTATGAAAAGCTCTATCTCCTTCTGGATCAAATATCAGTATGTAGGACCCTTCACACTTCATCAACTTCCATCCACGAATTCCCGGATCAAAAACCAACGTGATGATCTCGTGCATTCGTAAATACTTCCAATGACGAATTCCCGGATCAAAAGTAAACCTTATGATCTCGATCATCCGTACTAACTTCCATTCCAATGCACCCGGGTCAAATACCAAAATTTGAAATTCAACTCGTTGCATTAGCAAGTGTTCTTGAATTCCTGGATTAAACACAAAACCAAACAAATCAACAAGTACCTTTTGTTTAATCACAAAGAAATCAAATAACTCAAAATCACATGCAAAGTCTACTAGAATAAAATCCAAATAACTTCCCTTTAGACTTTCCATGCATTGTTCAAATGGATTTACCCAACGATTCATGCTTTTCTCCTCAATGAGTAAGAATCCATCTCGACTCTGCAAAACAAAATTAACCTTTCTCTTCCCATTGACATTACCCAATGCAAAATCTAATAACGACATCAATGGAATTGAAAGTTTAAATCCAAGACCACAAGATAAAAACTCACTAGCATACTTATGATACTCACAATCAAACTCAACATATGCTAAAGAATTTTTCCAAGTGTCAACAAAAGTCGAAGTATCATCAACACAGATATTAACAAGTTTTCCCATAAAAGAATACAAAATATGATTTAACATGAAAACATTTAATGCATCAGCTAATCCCAATGATTTAACTAAACATGTATGTAAACCATATCTTAACTCAATCCGATGATAATCACTTTTCAAATCAATACCAAATGACAGTAATTCTTTCCCAATCAAGACAACATTCTCAAAATCATACAATGATAACAACTCTAATGGAAAGACATTACCAAATGATAACAAATCATGCAATGAAGTTTTCTCTACTGAAGAATCATGATCAATACCATTATCAATTAACGACATGCCATGTAAAGATTGATCAAAATCTAATTCAACATGTGAATGAAAAACCCTAGAATGAGTTTCATGTAAGTACATATGTTGAAACCGAGAAAACCCACAATAATCACTAGAATAAATTCTACGAAGATATGCACTTTGACAATCAGAATTTACCAAATGATAGTAAGAATATTGACAACGAGAATATAACGCATGCTCATAAACCAACTCAACAAATATCAAATACCCTCCATAGTTTATGATAAAGACGATTTTACCATCAAAATAGCCAAACACAAATTTATCCATGGAAGCATGCAAAACATGTTTTAATAAACTCATGAACATACTAGATGCATTAGTTAATCTAACAGAAATAAGTATCCACCTATACAAATCACATGTTAACACAATTTTCCATTCAACACATTCTCTTAAGCTAACTTGACTAGGCAATATCATCACATGGCCATCATCACATGTAGATAAAACACAAGCACTATGCAATTTATTAAACATATTATCTAAGTAAAGAAAATAACAACGATACTTGTTTACCAATTCGAAATCAACGAACAAGCTCGACATTCTATCTTCCTTAGGTACTATGATCTCATGAATAGCACATGCACTAATGACTTCATCCACGATACCCGCTTTGATGAAGTTGGACTCCATCAACTCGCCAACCCGCCTTGGTAACTCCGTCGTCTCCTCGGGAATACTGCAAGTTGGCTGATATGGAATGATAGCTCGGGGTATATCCTCAATCACCTGTATAAGGGAAACAACAGAACTAGACAAAGAAGAGTTAATCTGGTTAGTATTCTAAAGCGTCGTCTTGTACGAATGTACAGTCATTGGCTTTTCAAAATACAACTCACTTTCTAACTCACTCTCCTCTCTTTTTTTACTCTTACTCTCCACTGTTTCTTTCTCTCGTTTATTTTCAATCTCTTCATTCTTTTCATTCTCATCTCTCTATTCTTTTTCACACTCCATCTTTTTTTTCAATCTTTTTTGTCGTTCACTTTCTTGCTTTTGATCACAATCTTTTTGTACAATCTTTGAATCTTCATGGACTTCATCTCGAACATCAGAATCTAACAACTCCCCTTGAACAACATATTCTTTTCCATCTTCTTCCTCTCGTGGCTGATCTCGCTCTTTTTGTGCCTTAAGAGTGACTCATTGCTGTTTCAAATGACCATCCTTCAACTCATTATATGTTCTCATGATGTCCTCAAATGATGTCGATTCAATATACACCCTAGGAGTTTCTCTTCGCTATCTCCACTGCAAATCTTCATGTCTACGAACCCTCTTTTCATTATCACAAGTTGAACGCCTTGAAGGTTGCTCTACATGTTTCGGAGATGCATGTTCATTCCTCCTACTAGGTTGTCCTGGAGCATACCGCTTTCTTATCACGGTTTTCAATTCTTCCCACGTCTCAATCGGACGCTCTCCATACCTTTTTCTGCTACGCACAAATTCAGCCCACCATGTAGCTGCATAATCAGAAAAATCTTGAACTGCAAGTTTGAACTTCTTGTACTCGAAATAATTATGATAGCCAAACTCTCGTTCCTTCCTTTCTTCCCAACTCAAATAAACTTCAGGATCGCGCCTTCCTTGAAAAGATCTCTTTTGCCACTCATAATTATTTTCATAACCATAATTATACATGTTCGCTGCAAAACAAAGGTTAGTAGATAAAGAAAATTTGTCCTCACACACTCCCTTACGTGTTTCGCTCAAACAATATATCCCACAATTATGAAACGCTCGTGTATCACATAATTTAGGCCTTTAACCTTCAATTGATCTCACACTCTTGCCTTTTACCTCTCAAATTCCCTCTTATAGGTTCTTTTTGAATTCACCAAATAAATATCTCAGTTTTTCTATCAATCCAACAAGAACTTATCACAAAATAAAATATAACAAGTGTGACGTACGATAACCACCAAAATTTCACGATCACCAATAAAATCCTCTTGAGTGAAACCCCGATATCCTCAAAATTCACAAATTCCAACAATAGAATCAAATAATAACTTCTTCAATACGATCCCAATAATCACGAACTTATGAAACCCAAGCAATTGCAACAATACTAATTTTCTCTCTTTTTTTTTTCTCACGAAATTTTTTTTTCTCTTTTTTTTTATTTACTCTTCAACAAGAAAAGTAAAGGATAAGTAACCTGCTAGGAACTTAGCTTTGATACCAAATGATAGACTCCACGACACGCTTGCGTGAGTTGGTCGTCGCCCGGATCGTTTCCAGCAAGTTATAAGGTGTAACTCGTTCGAATCCTTAATCCCTCGCCTGAATATAGACGATAAACCTTGGAATAGTCGATCAAGTAATTTGAATGTATGAAGGATGAAACACCAACAGCACTTGGACCCTCGTTTAATTCAAACGATAATCTCCGTATGATTGAATAATGCGGTAGAATAACGCCACACACAACTGTGATTTGTCGTATGATAAGTTGATAATTGAATCTCAAGAAAACTAAGAAATTAATCTAGGAATTCTTAAAGAACCAAAAGATGAGAAACCTCACAAATAATTGTATTGAACAAATCTGATGTCTCATCTATTACATAACCCATGTATTCTATTTATACTAATAGAATAAAACCTTAAGAAACCCTAAATCCTAAAAGGAATAGAAATCCAATTGGAAATCAAATTCTACCTAACTAATTAATATGGAAAACAAATCATATCTAATAAATATCCTAATTATAATAGAAATCTAAAAGATATGTAAATCCCTAAAATAAAAGAAAGAAATATGCCAAAAACCGCGTGCCTCGAAAAACGCGCCAATGAAATCTGGTTGTTCTCGCCGGGGCGAGAAACTTGTACTAGAAACCTCGCCGGGGCGAGGATGGGCAGAAAAGTCTTGGCCGGGGCAACGTTAGTTTGGGCTGGGGCGAAAATATCTAGAGGAGTTCTCGCCAGGGCGAGAAAAATAAGCCTGCGATTCTCGCCGGGGTGAGAACCCTGAATCCCAACTTCTGAGTTTGTTTTCCGTGCAATCCAACCTCGTGTTGTCCCATGATATAACATAACCTTTTCAGCTTTCTTGGATATCCATAACGTCGTAAAAATGCCAATCCTTGCATTAATTGACACATATCTTCATTAATGATTAAACGATACAAACGAACATGACGAACAATATCTCGAACGCTTGACTTGCATTGATTTGGTCTCACTACATAGATCGTATCTAGCAATCGTAAATCACATGAATGACCCTCTCCTCGATGTTCATATGAATTGAGCTCCAATGTAAGCATCCTTGAGTAGATTCTAGCCCAATTACTTGAATTCGTTTGTTGAACCCTCGAAGCTTGAGTTGAGTCGATGACGCTTAATGCGAGCCTGGTCAGGATTGTATCAGTGGATCACCTCTAGAGGCCAAACACTTGGGTGGCTAACGTTGATCAAAAGGAAGGAATTTAATCGGTGGAATTCAACCAGAACGCGAAGGAATTGGAGGTGAACTTATACTTGAGGAAGCTAGAATTCTACAAGGGTATAATTCTTATTCTACGTCTCTTTCGTTTAATTAATAATTGTGCATAAAGAAAGATCATGGTGATGGTTTGTATAAAATTTTAAAATATGATTTTATCGCGCTTTCGCTTTATTTATGTAATTTGTTTACATGTTCGCATTATACAAACCTAACAATGTGGAAAGGTTTCAAAGATAAGTTTGGGACAAAATCTGACAAGTGTAGATTTGTGGGATATCCTAAAGAAAGTTTAGGGTATTATTACTATAATCCTACATGCTGCCTTCTTAGATAAAGGTGTTTATCATTGAAGGAGCTAGTGAGAGGGTAATAGATCTTGAAGGAGTTCAAGAACCACAAAACACTTTAAGTCGAACCGAGGAACCTGTAGATAGACCTATTGTACCACAACTGAATCGTAAATCTGGAAGAGTACCGAAGATACCTGGGAGGTATGGATTCATCATAGAGGATAATGATGAGGTACGCATCATAGAAGATGATGATCCAGTTATATACGATGAGGCTATGAGTAGAAGACACTCAGAGAAATGGCAGATGGTCAAGAAATCCAAAATACACTCCATATAAGAGAACCAAGTATAGACTCTGGTTACTCCACAAAAGGGCATAGTGCCTACAGGGTGAATATGGGTCTTTAAGAGAAAGACTGGGGCAAATGGCAAGGTGGAGACCTATAAGACTAGATCTGTTTAAAAGGTTTTTCAAGTCAAGGAGTTGACTGTGATAAAATCTTATTACCAGGTAATGCTCAAGTCCATTTGGATTTTACTTGCGATTACAGCTTATTACGAAATCTGGCAAATGGATGTGGAGACGTCCTTCCTCCATGAAGACTTGAGGAGAATGTCTGTATGATACAGCTAGAGGAATTTGTTTTAAAGGTTGAAGCAAATCATGTATATAAGCTGCAATGATCCATTTATGGATTGAATCAAGCTTCTCAAAGATGGAACATTCATTTTGATGAGACAATCAAAAGAGTTTGATTTTATCAAAAATGAGAATGAACCTTGTGTGTACAAAAGGGTCAGTGGGAGCGCTGTGACATTCTTGGTATTATATATTGATATACGACTGATAAGGAATAACGCCAATGCTACAATCAGTAAAGATAAAATTGTCTAAACATTCCTCCATGAATGACTTGGGAAGAGAATCCTATAAATTGGGGATATAAATCTATATAGATAGATTTAAAAGGATGTTCGGCTTGACCCAAAAAACGTATATTCATTTGATGCTAAAGGTATTTAGCATGGCAAACTCCAAGAGAGGTCTCATGATAATGAGCCATGGAGTGTATCTCTCTAAAATTGTCCCTAATTGAAAGAGAGATCGAATGAGTTACTATCATGTATGTAATGAATATACAAGGCTTGATGTTAATCAGTCATATTCTGGAGATGATCACTGTAAGACAGTGATAAACATCTTTAGGTACTTAACCGGTACTGAAGATGTGATCATGATTCATGGTAGGTCTAAATTAAAACTAGAGAGCTAAACAGACTCAAGTTTTTCAGACTGACCAAGACGATAACAAATCCACTTTAAGGTAAATCGTTACCTTGAAAGGTGGTGTAATGAATTGGAAAGGTTCCAAATAGCAAAAAGTTGTTGGTTTAGTGACAAAGACAAAGTATATAGCTGTAAATGAAGCTGCAAGTTGATTGTTTGGATGAAAAGTTCATTACAGAACTATGAATAGTTCCTAAGTCTCATCTTGGATTCAAACAAGTGTTGTGGCACTTTCATTTGATTAGTGGAATCATTGAAAGAGGAAAAGTCACTATAAAGATAGTGGACTCTCGAGAACAACATTGCATATCCATCTACTGAAGCTTTATCCAACAGCAGGAGGATCGTCATTTAGAGAAAAAGGGTATTAGATACCATGGCGATTGGCTTTAGTGCAAGTGGAAGATTGAAAGTAATATGCACACAAGCCAATCATATTTGATATGATGTAGTATATACTTTGTAATCTTATTCGTTTGTTAAAGGCATTTTACTTTATCTACATGGTGCTGTTACATTAAATGTGATAAACCCATAGTTTTGAGCAATGCTTTTAGAATCACGATGGTGATCATGCTAATGAGATTTAAATTCTAGATAGCTCACAAACTAAAATCGTTCCTAATCGATGGATTACTAAAAAGGAGATTAGTGAATCTGGATAGATTAGTACATACGTTGTTTGTTCTTATGAAGAAGATGATTGATCTCATAATCATTTGTGTAGAGACACTAAAGCAAGTATGTAGGTGTTTATTAGAGAATAAGTTCATTGAACGTAGCTCGCTAAGGAATACCTAATGGAGTTTTACTCGTCTGTCAATAGGAATTCTTCTAGTGATATTAGTACAAGTGATCCTTGGACTTGAGATCATCATGGTATCTTGTGTATGATGAGTTATACTTTGACATGTCCATTAAAACCTTTAGGGTATATCAAAGGGTATGATTGGGTATAATAAGTTATACATGAAGATAGGTGAATGATGAACAAAGAATCTACCACTTCTAGTAAAAGGAGAGAATGCCCTATGTGATTCGATAAATTATGACTCAGAAGTCTTTGGCCAAAGTAAAATGAAATTAGAAAGGACTTTCTAATTTGCATTATCAGAGTTGTTCATTAGAGAATTGAAATGCATATAATTAAATAAAATGAGACTTGACAGTAATTCCATGTTTTATATTTAATTGGGGCATTGTATGGTAGAACGATTGAATTGTACGGTAACTATGCACTGAAAGTTTCTTTTGTGATTAATGTTGAAATCTATATTATCTGGAAAATTATTTATCGCTAAGGGGGCTTACCCTTATTGTAGAATAAATATTATTTATTTAAATAAATTAAATAATTTAATTTATTTATTTAAATAAGATTAGAATTGTTCTAATTGATTTATTCACAACTGGTTTAATATGGAGAACCTAAAGGGTCACACCGCAAAAAAAAAATATTTGTTTAAGAAGTAAATGACATAATTGTAATAATAAGTTAAGTGTATTTAATTTAATCCATGGAGATAGAATAAATTAAATAGCTTAATATTTATTATTTAATATTTTAGAAATATTAAATATAAATTAATAAGAAGAGTCTTATTATTATTACCATTACTATTTTTTAATTCATATTAGGGATTGGGAATTAATTAATGGAAGTACTCTCTCATGCATTCCTAATTGGATTATGGTTATAATTAATTAAAAGAGTTTAATTAGAATATAAACCCTAATCCTAAATAGTTTAGAGATGGGTTTTTCTACATCTATAAATAAGAGATGTCTTATCATAGATAGGGTTACACACTCTTCCATAAGAATTGGAGAGAGAGAGAGTACTTGCAATTTCTATAGAGATAGAAACTAGGGTTTTGCCAACACCCATCTTCTTGAACAACTATTATTCCTTGGTGGATCACCTCTAGAGGCCAAACACTTGGGTGGCTAACGTTGATCAAAGGAACGAATTTAATCGGTAGAATTCAAGGAGAACGCGAAGGAATTAGAGGTGAACTTGTACCTGAGGAAGCTTTGATTCACGAGGGTATATGTAACGAATGCAATTTTTGTGATTGGATAAAAATATTTATTGAGTTATATAAATATTTTTATTAATTTATTGAGCTAAATAAATAATTTATTAAGTTTTTGTGGAATGGGTATATGTTAAGTTTAATAATGATAAATGTTATTTGAATGTGATTTGTTATGATTATTCTAGTTTAATTTAATAATTAAATTAGATGATGAAAAGGTTTATTTGATTAAATAATTTATTTGAATAAGAGAATTTATTTGGTATTATTGTTATTTGTTAAATGAAATTATTAATTTAGTTAGTAAGGTTTAATTGAAATTATTTAATAATAAGTTCAATTAAATTAGAAGTGTGACATTTTAAACTATATGTTATAATGGTTTATTAAAATAAATGAGAAATTGTTTAATTCAGCTTTACCAAACAAGGCCCTATGACCTTTGTTTGGAAATAATGGGTTATTTTATTTGTGTTTTACCAAACAAGGCCTTAAGACTTTTAGTTAGAATAATGGATTATTTTTAAATCAGTTTGCCAAACAAGCCTTATGCCTTTTTGAATTATGTAACTGATAGATTAATATCAGTATACGTTATTATTTGATTTAATTATCAGTTTTTATTTTCTTTATTCTATCAGTTTTATTTTTTAAAGAACGTCAGTTGTAAGAAAAGAAGAACATAAGAGAAAGAGAAGAACAGAGTTGAGAGAGAACTCTGTGAATTTGAGAGTTGAGAAGAAAAGAGGGATTGAGAGAAGAGTTTGGAATTGGAGAGAAGATTTCTAACATCAAAGGAGACTAATCAATTTTCTAAACAATTGAAGGTATAATCCTTTTTAAGTTCTTTCCTATATTTCATTATTTTAGTTCTCTGTATAAATTTATTAGCTTAATATATGAATTTCTTGGTGTAATTGGAAGTAAATATGTTTTAGATGATTATATGATTATTATATGATGATTATATGATGATTATAACTTAAATTGAAGGTGTTAATTTATGAATGTATGTTTAGAATTGAGTTTTTAGTTTTTACAGAGTTTATTTCATGAATTGTATATATGTATGAAAATTGATGCTTAAATTAGTTATTAATTGGATAATTGATAATTGTTTATGAATATATGATGAAAAACAAGAATAATGTAAGAAGAATGGTTTTAATTGGTTGAAAGATGAAGTTACTGAGCTTAGTTTCATAAAAATGGTCAAAACATGAATAAATTGTTTAACAGTGAATTTTTTTGATTTAAGTTGGTTGTTTATGTGTTAGAGTGATTAAAATATTTAGAAAGCTTGTTAGGTAAATGTTTTATATCATATATGAAGTCTGGGTATGTTAAATTTGTTTACTGGATGGTAGAATTCGAAAAATATGGCCAAATTTGGCTTAAGTTTTCACTGGTTCGCGAGCTGGGGAAGACGACAGTCGAGTCTCTCGCCCCGGCGAGAGAACTGAACTGATTTCTTCGCCCCGGCGGCAGCGTCGCCCCGGCGACAAAATTGTTAAGCATAAATTCGCCCCGGCGAGCCTCTCGCCCCGGTGACATATTTGTTAAGAAATCCACCGCCCCGGCGGTGGAACAGTAAAAAAAATATATTATTAAAAATTATTAAATTGTTTTGTGGTTTTGCTAAGTTGCTTTATACATGTCTAAAGCATGTATTAAAGCATTAACTGACCAATGAATTGCCAAGATGATTGTTAAGCTAGTACTTGCTGATTATAGTATGCTAAATAAGAGATAAAGAACAAACCTAAAATGCTTTTAGTCTTGTGACTAGTTATGTTACCATTTTATAATTAAATGTATAGGTTGTTTAAGGATCGTGAATTACTTAAATTTGTAATCTACGCTTGAGGCAAGTTCCTTATCTCAACTTATTACTTTTACGTTGAGCAAGTTTTCCTTCCTTAAACTTTAAAATTACTTATAGCAAGTTATTCTTTCCTTTTAACTTGTTAATTTATTCAATGCAAGTTCATTTATATTGAGCACGCTTATGACCTTAGCTTATCGATATTCAACCAAGGTTACTATCATGCTACGTACTTAAGCTTTATTCCAATCATTGTTGTTATTCAAATTTCAAGTATAGTTCTATTGAACAAGCTCTATTGATGAACTAGACTAACAAACCCTTATTGAATCAGCTAGTCCTTAGTTGATGAGCGTTTCAAAGACTTAGAATATTTTCTATACTTGTTCCAAGCCAAGTTCCTTTTGGTACGGATTCAGACGATAAACTAAGATGAACAACCCTTATATAGGGGATTATTTACGCGACAGCGTTAAAATGTTTGTGCACAATACATTGTACAAAGGGTTGATCCCCCTGAGTACGAGATGTTGGTCCATAGTCTATATGACTGTTAAAGGTTCCAGTAGAAATACTTGTTAACCTAGGACATAGTTCGAGGTCTTGTGACCCTCAGATATAATTTCTAAATCTTGAAATCTATTTTTTTCTTTGAATCGAGCATTCAAACTAGCTTTTAGACTTTGATCATTTATTGACCGAGATTCAGAAAATTATTATTCCTCAGTTGAAATCTATTTCATTTAAACATTATTGTTATCGTACTTGTGAGCAATTGTTTGCTCACTCTTGCATTAATCGTTGCGGCTAAGCCAGAAAAGTAGGACGAACCGTCCACGAGTAAAGGCAAGGGCAAAATGCCAAAGTAGCAAGAGATTTATTATCCACTTGATATTTATTTGTATCAAAGACTTGTTTAAAATTATTTTATTCCGCATTTGATGTATTAAGGTTAAGATAACCTGGGATTTGATTATTTAATAGTTTGGTGATGTAACCCATTTTGGGCAGATGTTTCTTTAAGTTTATTTAATTATTCTTAATTATGGGTAGATAGATGTGAATGTATATTATAGTGAACACCAAATCAGTGGGAATTAAGTACCTGGATTTGGGGGTGTCACGGGTTGGTATCAGAGCTATAGTGGTGATGAACTCTTATCGAGTTCTAAGGAATGAATTACGGAAATTCATAAAAGACAATAAAATGATTATGTGTTATGTGCTTACTTGATAACAAACTTATATGCTCGCGAGTATTATCGATTAGTAATTAAAACTTAAAAATTTTGTTGTCAGGATGACTGATAGAGGAGAGCCCAGCCAGGCTAGGGAGGAGGAGTCCCGAGATATTCACGTAGTTCATGAGCAGCTAGTGCAGAGGGAGCCATCCCCATTGATTACAGTTACAGGCCACGAGTATGAGCCTGAGACTGACCCTGAGGAGGACCCTGAGGAGGAACCTGAAGAGGTTGAGGAGGAGGAGGACCCTGAGGGGATATCACTATCTTCCTTAGGTGTTCAGATGTACGAGCAAGTGTATGATCGCAACATCGAGTTGCAAGATAGAGTGGAGGAGTTAGAGAGGCAGCTGGCTGAGCAACAGACTGTCTTGGAGCAGAAGAACAGCGAGGTAGAGGAGCTAGATATACGTCCTGGAGACGTGGAATGGAAGCTGGTTCATGAGAGAGTGAAAAGGAGGAGTTAGAGGAACAGGCTGCGGAACGTCAAGTCGCTTTAGAGTAGAAGGATGTTGAGATCCAAGACCTTTCATCACGTCTTGCTGAGGCTGAGCAGAGGCTAGCACTGTCTGAGTATCGACGAGGACAGCTGATAGCCAGAAATGAAATTGTACGAGATGAGTTGAAAGAGGAGTCAGCTAAGCGGGCGAGAGCTGAGACTGCTTGGTTGAGGGAGGCTAACCGCGCAGATCGTGTTGAATGTGAGGTGCGGTCAAACAAGGCCAAGATTGATGATATGGAGTATATTTTTCACTCCACAGTGGATAGAGCTCTGGATCGAGTTCATCGTCATCCAGATATGGTGGATCGAAGGATGGTGACTCGTATTATGGAGCAGGAACGCAAGGAAGCTGTGCGCCGTGGGATGTCATCATAGATTATGATTAGTTATGTTATTATGAAATTTATGAGTTAATAAATTGTAAATCCCAGATTTATATAATGGGATAGAATAATGATGTAATCATGGAACTTTACGATGTCATGATAGATGATTTTATGTAAATAACCACGATGTTATTCCTATTATGTTTTGAAGTAGTAAATGAATAAAATGTGAAAGTTTATCAGATGTGCAATGTGTTTAAGTATTGTTTATAAATGTTTAAGTTAAGACTTAAATGTTTAGGCAATTGAATAATAATCTAATAGCGCGAATTTTTAACAGTAAGATACAGCCAAGAAGACAACTAACCCGTCAACAAACTCCTGAGGGATCTACAAACAACGAAGAAGCTAACACTAACCCAATGCAGCAGTTAGTGAATCTATTAACTGGAGCATTCGCGAATCAACCCGAAGCTCAGGCTACAACTTTTAAAGATTTCAAGGCTGTCGGACCTCCGGAATATCACGGCTCTATGAATCCGATCGAGGCACAAACCTGGGTCATGGAGATGGAGAAGGTGTTTGATGTCGCTAGGGTCAATGAGGACCAGAAGACGGCATTTGCAACCTTTATGCTGAAGTCAGAAGCTAGCTACTGGTGGCAAGCTAATAATACCCGAGGTGGGCAAGGGATTATTCCGTGGGAGCGATTTAAGGAGATGTTTTTTGAGACTTACTTTCCGGCAAGTGCTCAGAATTAGATGGAGGTGCAGTTTCTAGAGCTGAAGCAAGGTAATATGACGGTACCTGAGTATGCAGCAAAATTCAACGAGTTAGCGAGGTTTGCGCCATACCAAGTCAACACGGATGAGCGAAAGGCTAGGAGATTTGAGCAGGGATTGAAGCCCTGGTTATATGGTCGAGTTTCGTTGTTTCAACTGAACTCATTTGCGGCGGTGTTAGAAAAGGCAATTATCGCTGAAGAAGGCAGTGATGCGTTGTCCAAGTACAATCAGGAGCAGAGGAAGAAGAAGAATGAAAGTGAAAACAAGGAAAGTGGTAGCCATGGGGGCAGTAATCAGAAGAGGAAATGGAATGATAGTAACTTTGCGGGAAGTCAGCAGGGTAATCAGAAGAAGAAGGTGGAGGTGTGCAGCAACTGTGTAAAGATCCATATGGGTGCTTGTTTGAAGGGTAAGAGGGTATGCTTCAACTGTGGACAAGAGGGTCATATTTCACCAAATTGCCCCAATCCGAAGAAAGGAGCATGTTTCATCTGCGGGTCGAAGGATCACTTTGCCCGAGACTGTCCTAAGAAAGCAACTACAGGTGGAGCCAGTGCAGGAAAAGGAAACAGCGGTGGTGGCAATCTTACTATCACAGGACCGGCACAGCCCAACCGACCTACCGCTCGAACGTTCAATATGACGGTGCAGGATGCTATGCAATCAAAGGATGTAGTGTCAGGTATCATTCCAGTCAATAATGTTAATGCTTATGTATTGTTTGACTCGGGTGCTACTTGCTCATTTATATCCGATGATTTTGCTAAGAAATTAGAGTTACCTCAGGAAGAATTAGATTACCCTATGAATATAGAAATTGCGAATAGGGAGGTGATTCCTATTAAGTTTGTCCATAAGAACTGTCAGGTAGATATTAAGGGTCATGTGATGACTGTCAACTTGATCCCAATTCGTCTTGGAGAGTTTGACGTTATTCTGGGAATGGATTGGTTGTTTAACCATGGGGCAGTTATTGATTGTCAAAAGAAGTGTGTGAACCTTATGACTCCGTCAAAGGTAGTGTTTTATGGCAGCAAGTCACCTAGACAAACGAGTTGTCTAACGATGATGCAGGCCAGAAAGATGTTGAGATAAGGATGTGTAGGATATCTAGCCTACATAGTCGATACCAGGAAGGTGAGTGTGAAGCTGGAGGAGATACCGGTAGTAAGGGATTTTGCGGACGTGTTTCCTGATGATTTGCCAGGATTATCGCCAGATAGGGAAATCGAGTTTGTAATTGATTTAGCACCAGGAACAGCCCCTATATCAAAAGCCCCATATAGAATGGCTCCGGTAGAGATGAAGGAGTTGATGGTGCAATTGCAAGAGTTGCTAGATAAGAAGTATATTCAACCGAGCGTTTTGCCATGGGGAGCGCCGGTATTGTTTGTTAAGAAAAAGGATGGATCAATGCGTCTTTGCATTGATTATAGAGAATTGAACAAGGTCACGATAAAAAACAAGTACCCGTTGCCAAGAATCGATGACCTGTTTAACCAATTGAAGGGAGCAAGATATTTTTCGAAGATAGATCTGCAAAGTGGATACCATCAGTTGAAGGTGAGAAAGGAAGACATACCAAAGACGGCATTTCGAACTAGATATGGTCACTATGAGTTTTTGGTTATGTCATTTGGTTTAACGAATGCGCCTGGAGCATTCATGGACTTAATGAATAGGGTGTTCAAACCATTTCTGGATAAATTTGTGGTGGTATTCATAGAAGACATTTTGGTTTACTCCAAAACCCAAGAAGAACACGTGGAACATTTAAGGGTGACGTTGGAGGTGTTAAGGAACGAGAAATTGTATGCAAAATTTTCAAAGTGCGAATTTTGTTGGAGCGTGTTCAATTTCTTGGACATGTTATTGATAAAGACGGGATTTCGGTGGATCCAACAAAAGTCGAGGCTGTAATGAACTAGGATCAGCCGAAGACACCGTCAGAAGTGAGGAGTTTCCTTGGTTTGGCAGGATACTACAGGCGTTTTATTCAAGATTTTTCCAGGATCGCCACTCCGTTGACAAATTTAACAAGAAAGTCGGTGAAGTTTGTTTGGACGGAGAAGTGCGAAGAGAGTTTCCAAGAACTGAAGAAGAGACTAAATTCGGCACCTGTGTTGTCTTTACCAGATGATACAGGAAATTTTGTGGTGTACAGCGACGCATCGCATAAGGGACTTGGTTGTGTGCTGACGCAGAATGGTAAGGTTATTGCATATGCATCGCGCCAACTAAAAGACTATGAAAAAGGGTATCCGACCCATGATTTGGAGTTAGCAGCTATGGTGTTTGCTCTGAAAATCTGGAGGCACTACCTCTATGGGGAGAAGTGTGAAATATATACAGACCATAAAAGTCTGAAATATATTTTTACACAGAAGGATTTGAATATGCGGCAGAGGAAATGGATAGAATTGATCAAAGATTATGATTGTGAAATTCTATACCATCCGGGAAAGGCTAATGTGGTTGCCGACGCTTTGAGTAGAAAGGGTCGGGAGAAACTATTTTTGTTAACTGCTCAAGAGAAGCTCGTAGCAGAAATGGCTAAATTGGAGTTAGAGGTGAAGGGTCTGGCAGAGCCTAATGAAAAGTTGTTTCAGATGGAAACTCAACCAACTCTGGTGGACAAAGTCAAGGAAGCGCAACTCAAGGATGAGGAGTGTATTAATATACGCAAAAGAGTGCTTGAAGGTGAAGAGCTTAAATATAAAATCGATACCGAAGGGTTGCTGAGATTTGAAGGCAAAATCTGGGTACCGTCAGTATTGGCAATCAGAGAGGAGATTCTCAACGAAGCTCATAGTTCAAGATTTTCGATTCATCCAGGAAGTACAAAAATGTACCAGGATCTTTGCCAACATTTTTGGTGGCCAAAC
This sequence comes from Aralia elata, assembly GCA_034770075.1. NCBI lineage: Eukaryota > Viridiplantae > Streptophyta > Magnoliopsida > Apiales > Araliaceae > Aralia > Aralia elata. Next base: position 84,227 of record JAVJAP010000211.1, on the reverse strand, counting down.
ATGAAAAGAGAGGTTGCCGAGTGTGTTGCGAAGTGTCTCACTTGTCCGAGAGTTAAAGCGGAGCATCAACGACCAAGTGGTTTGTTACAGCCCTTGGAGATACCCGAATGGAAGTGGGAGCATATCACAATGGACTTTGTGGTAGGGTTTCCGACTACTCAGAAGGGTTATGACGCAATATGGGTTAGAGTTGACAGATTGACAAAATCAGTGCATTTCTTGCCGATTAAAATCAGATTTACTTTGGATCAGCTGACGAAGTTATATGTCAAGGAAATTATTTCGAGGCACGGTGTTCCAGTATCAATTGTGTCAGACAGAGATCCACGATTCACATCAAAATTTTGGAGGAGTTTGCAAGCTTGTTTGGGAACGCAGTTGAGAATGAGTACAACCTATCATCCTCAAACCGATGGCCAGAGCGAAAGAACAATTCAAACGTTGGAGGATATACTTCGGGCATTCGTTATGGATTTTAAAGGCAACTAGGATGATCACTTACCTCTGGTCGAGTTTGCTTACAACAATAGTCATCACGCTAGTATCGGCATGCCGCCTTATGAAGCATTGTACGGAAGAAAATGCAGAACTCCATTATGCTGGGATGAGGTTGGTGAACGACGATTATTGGGACCCGAGCTGGTACAACAAACCGCTGAAATTGTCAAGGTGATAAGAGCCAGACTAATAGCCGCTCAAGACAGACAGAAGAAGTATGCTGATCAACACAGATAAAATCGCGAATTTGAAGTCGGGAGCTTTGTGTTCCTCAAAGTATCTCCCTGGAAAGGAAAAATCAGATTTGGTAAAAAGGGTAAGCTGAGTCCGCAATTCATTGGACCCTTTGAAGTGTTGAAACGGGTGGGTGAGGTAGCTTATGAGGTAGCTTTACCTCCTGAGTTAGGCCACATTCATAATGTATTCCACATATCGGTGCTACGACCGTATAAGTCTGATTATAAACATGTAATAGAGTATGAACCAATACAGTTTGAGAAAGATTTGTCTTATGAAGAGATACCTGTTCAGATAGTGGACAGGAAGGAGCAAGTTCTTAGAAATAAAGTGATACCTTCTGTTAAGGTAATCTGGAGGAACCACAGTGCTGAAGAAGCAACGTGGGAACTCAAGGAGAAAATGATGCAGAATTATCCCAATTATTTATTTAGTCTTTATATTGCGATTCTGGGGACAGAATCTTTGTAAGGAGGGGAGAATGTAACGGACGATTTAATTGCGTTGTGATTCTGGGGACAGAATCCTTTTAAGGAGGGAAAGATGTAACGAATGCAATTTTTGTGATTGGATAAAAATATTTATTGAGTTATATAAATATTTTTATTAATTTATTGAGCTAAATAAATAATTTATTAAGTTTTTGTGGAATGGGTATATGTTAAGTTTAATAATGATAAATGTTATTTGAATGTGATTTGTTATGATTATTCTAATTTAATTTAATAATTAAATTAGATGATGAAAAGGTTTATTTGAATAAATGATTTATTTGAATAAGAGAATTTATTTGGTATTATTGTTATTTGTTAAATGAAATTATTAATTTAGTTAGTAAGGTTTAATTGAAATTATTTAATAATAAATTCAATTAAATTAGAAGTGTGACATTTTAAACTATATGTTATAATGGTTTATTAAAATAAATGAGAAAGTGTTTAATTCAGCTTTACCAAACAAGGCCCTATGACCTTTGTTTGGAAATAATGGGTTATTTTATTTGTGTTTTACCAAACAAGGCCTTAAGACTTTTAGTTAGAATAATGGATTATTTTTAAATCAGTTTGCCAAACAAGCCTTATGACTTTTTGAATTATGTAACTGATAGATTAATATCAGTATACGTTATTATTTGATTTAATTATCAGTTTTTATTTTCTTTATTCTATCAGTTTTATTTTTTAAAGAATGCCAGTTGTAAGAAAGGAAGAACAGAAGAGAAAGAGAAAACAGAGTTGAGAGAGAACTCTGTGAATTTGAGAGTTGAGAAGAAAAGAGGGATTGAGAGAAGAGTTTAGAATTGGAGAGAAGATTTCTAACATCAAAGGAGACTAATAAATTTTCTAAACAATTGAATGTATAATCCTTTTTAAGTTCTTTCCTGTATTTCATTATTTTAGTTCTCTATATAAATTTATTAGCTTAATATATGAATTTCTTGGTGTAATTGGAAGTAAATATGTTTTAGATGATTATATGATGATTATAAGTTAAATTGAAGGTGTTAATTTATGAATGTATGTCTAGAATTGAGTTTTTAGTTTTTACAGAGTTTATTTCATGAATTGTATATATGTATGAAAATTGATGCTTAAATTAGTTATTAATTGGATAATTTATAATTGTTTATGAGTATATGATGAAAAACAAGAATAATGTAAGAAGAATGGTTTTAATTGGTTGAAAGATGAAGTTACAGAGCTTAGTTTCATAAAAATGGTCAAAACATGAATAAATTGTTTAACAGTGAATTGTTTTGATTTAAGTTGGTTGTTTATGTGTTAGAGTGATTAAAATATTTAGAAAGCATGTTAGGTAAATGTTTTATATCATATATGATGTCTGGGTATGTTAAATTTGTTTACTGGATGGTAGAATTCAGAAAATTTGGCCAAATTTGGCTTAAGTTTTCACTGGTTCGCGAGCTGGGGAAGACGACAGTCGAGTCTCTCGCCCCGGCGAGGGAACTGAACTGATTTCTTCGCCCCAGCGGCAGCGTCGCCCCGGCGACAAAATTGTTAAGCATAAATTCGCCCCGGCGAGCCTCTCGCCCCGGCGACATATTTGTTAAGAAATCCACCGCCCCGGCGGTGGAACAGTAAAAAAAATATATTATTAAAAATTATTAAATTGTTTTGTGGTTTTGCTAAGTTGCTTTATACATGTCTAAAGCCTGTATTAAAGCATTAACTGACCAATGAATTGCCAAGATGATTGTTAAGCTAGTACTTGTTGATTATAGTATGCTAAATGAGAGATAAAGAACAAACCTAAAATGCTTTTAGTCTTGTGACTAATTATGTTACCATTTTATAATTAAATGTACAGGTTGTTTAAGGATCGTGAATTACTTAAATTTGTAATCTACGCTTGAGGCAAGTTCCTTATCTCAACTTATTACTTTTACGTTGAGCAAGTTTTCCTTCCTTAAACTTTAAAATTACTTATAGCAAGTTATTCTTTCCTTTTAACTTGTTAATTTATTCAATGCAAGTTCATTTATATTGAGCACGCTTATGACCTTAGCTTATCGATATTCAAGCAAGGTTACTATCATGCTACGTACTTAAGCTTTATTCCAATCATTGTTGTTATTCAAATTTCGAGTATAGTTCTATTGAACAAACTCTATTGATGAACTAGACTAGCAAACCCTTATTGAATCAGCTAGTCCATAGTTGATGAGCGTTTCAAAGACTTAGAATATTTTCTATACTTGTTCCAAGCCAAGTTCCTTTTGGTACGGATTCAGACGATAAACTGAGATGAACAACCCTTATATAGGGGATTATTTACGCGACAACGTTAAAATATTTGTGCACAATACATTGTACAAAGGGCTGATCCCCCTGAGTACGAGATGTTGGTCCATAGTCTATATGACTGTTAAAGGTTCCAGTAGAAATACTTGTTAACCTAGGACATAGTTCGAGGTCTTGTGACCCTCAGATATAATTTCTAAATCTTGAAATCTATTTTTTTCTTTGAATCGAGCATTCAAACTAGCTTTTAGACTTTGATCATTTATTGACCGAGATTCAGAAAATTATTATTCCTCAGTTGAAATCTATTTCATTTAAACATTATTGTTATCGTACTTGTGAGCAATTGTTTGCTCACTCTTGCATTAATCGTTGCGGCTAAGCCAGAAAAGTAGGACGAACCGTCCACGAGTAAAGGCAAGGGCAAGATGCCAAAGTAGCAAGAGATTTATTATCCACTTGATATTTATTTGTATCAAAGACTTGTTTAAAATTATTTTATTCCGCATTTGATGTATTAAGGTTAAGATAACCTGGGATTTGATTATTTAATAGTTTGGTGATGTAACCCATTTTGGGCAGATGTTTCTTTAAGTTTATTTAATTGTTCTTAATTATGGGTAGATAGATGTGAATGTATGTTATAGTGAACACCAAATCAGTGGGAATTAAGTACCTGGATTTGGGGGTGTCACAGTATAATTTTATATCTCTATCTCTTTCGTTTAATTGATAATTGATCACAAGGATGATCATGGTGATGGTTTGTATGAAAAATTTTAAAATCCGTTTTATTGCGCTTCCGCACTATTTATGTAATTTGATCGCATGTTCGCACTATATACAAACCTAACAATAGAATCTCATCAACATACTTCCTAATTGTAAATGGAACTAATACTTGTTTGGTAACTTTGATGTTGCCGCTGTCATTGAGCCATTGCAACCGGTATAGATGAGGATGTTTTGAGGTTGTAAGTCCCAATTTCTCCACCATAGTGATGTTTGCTACATTGGTACAGCTTCCCCCATCAATCACGACACAACAGATCTTACCATTTACCATGCATCTAGTATGAAACAGATTTTCTCTTTGTTCACTGCTTTCTTCCTTTACCTGTGTACTAAGCATTCTCCGTGTAACCAACACTTCACCATGCATAGCAACCTCTCTATCTTCCTCCAATGGTGGCATAGAGTCATTGTTACTATCTTCTTCCTCGGTTTCCAATTCTCCATTATCAAGCAATAACATAGTTCTTTGATTTGGGCATTGATTTGTAATATGTCCCCTGTCTTGACATTTAAAGCATACAATATCTCGATTACGACTAGTAGAAGGTTGATTAGTTTTTGTGACACCCCCAAATCCAGGTACTTAATTCCCACTGATTTGGTGCTCACTATAACATACATTCACATCTAGCTACCCAATAAAGATGACAATTAGATAAACTTGATGAAACATCTGCCCAAAATAGGTTACATCACCAAACTATTAAATAGTCAAATCCCAGGTTATCTTAACCTTAATACATCAAATGCGGAATAAAACATAATTTTAAACAAGTCTTGGATACAAATAAATATCAAGTGGATAATAAATCTCTTGCTACTTTGGCATCTTGGCCTTGCCTTTACTCGTGGACGGTTCGTCCTGCTTTTCTGGCTTAACTGCAATGATTAATGCAAGAGTGAGCAAACAATTGCCCACAAGTACGATAACAATAATGTTTAAATGAAATAGATTTCAACTGAGGAATAATAATTTTCTGAATCTCGATCAATAAATGATCAAAGTCTAAAAACTCGTTTGAATGCTCGATTCAAAGAAAAAATAGATTTCAAGATTTAGAAATTATATCTGAGGGTCACAAGACCTCAAACTATGTCCTATATCTGAGGGTCACAAGACCTCAAACTATGTCCTAGGTTAACAAGTATCTCTACCGTAACCTTTAACAGTCATATAGACTATGGACCAACATCTCGTACTCAGGGGGATCAGCCCTTTGTACAATGTATTGTGCACAAATATTTTAACGATGTCGCGTAAATAATCCCCTATATAAGGGTTGTTCATCTCAGTTTATCGTCTGAATCCGTACCAAAAGAAACTTGGCTTGGAACAAGTATAGAAAATATTCTAAGTCTTTGAAACGCTCATCAACTAAGGACTAGCTGATTCAATAAGGGTTTGCTAGTCTAGTTCATCAATAGAGTTTGTTCAATAGAACTATACTCGAAATTTGTATAACAACAATGATTGGAATAAAGCTTAAGTACGTAGCATGATAGTAACCTTGCTTGAATATCAATAAGCTAAGGTCAATAAGCTTGCTTAATATAAATAAACTTACTTTAAATAAATTAACAAGTTAAAAGGAAAGAACAACTTGCTCAACGTAAAAGTATTGAATTGAGATAAGGAACTTGCCTCAAGCGTAGATTACAAATTTAAGTAATTAACGATCCTTAAACAACCTATACATTTAATTATAAAATAGTAACATAATTAGTCACAAGACTAAAAGTATTATAGGTTTGCTCTTTATCTCATTTTATTATAATATCTCATTTAGCATACTATAACAAACAAGTATCAACCATCTTGAAATTTCATTAATCACTTAATACATTAATATAAGTTTAATTTTGTATCATAACTTCCAAGAAAAGAAAACAAAATAATAATAATAATTTTTTTTTTCAGCAGTGATTCTCGTCGGGGCGGAATTCCCTGAACAAAACTCTCGCCGGGGCGAGATCTCGCCGGGGCGAGATCTCGCCGGGGCGAGAATTCACTATACAAAAAGCTCGCTGGGGCGAAGATTCCTTTGCATTTTTCTCGCCGGGGCGAGAGACTCGACAGTCGTCTTCCCCAGCTTGCGAACAGTGAAAACTTAGGGCAAATTTGGCCAAAATTTTCTGAATTCTACCATCCAGTAAACAAATTAAATATACCCAGACATCATATATGATACAAAACATTTACCCAACATGTTTCTAACTAATCTAAGCATTATAAAACACATAATCAACCAATTTAAAACCAAAAATTCACTGTTAAAACCAAATATTCAAGTTTTAACCATTCTCATGAAATTAAACACTGTAACTTCATCTTTCAACCAATTAAAACCATTCTTCTTGCATTATTCTTGTTTTTCATCATACAATCATAAACAATTATTAATTCACCGATTAATAACCAAATTGAATCATCAATTTTCATACAAATATGCCATACATGAAATAAAGCTCTGTAAAACTAAGAACTCAATTCTAAAGCATGTCTTCATGAATTAATACTTCTAAATTAATTATTATTCATCATGTAATCATCTAACACATGATTACTATCAAATAAACCAAGTAATTCATGTTTTAATCAAATAAATTTTATACAGAGAACTAAAATAATGAAATACAGGAAAGAACTTAAAAAGGATTATACTTTCAATTGTTTAGAAAATTTGATTAATTTTCCTTGCTTGAATTCTTACTCCAATCTCCAAGCTTTTCTCACAATTTCTCTCTTTTCTCTCAACTCTCAAATTCATAGAGTTCTCTCAATTCTAACTCTCTCAATACTCTGTTCTTTGCTCTTCTTTCTTTTCTTTCTTAACTGACGTAGTTTAGAAAAATAAAAACTGATAATTAATATAATAACGTATGATCTAAATTTAATCCATCAGTTTAAAATTTCAAAAGCCATAAGGCTATGTTTGGCAATTACAAAATTAAATAACCCATTATTCTAACTAAAGGTCTTAAGGCCTTGTTTGGTAAAACACAAATAAAATAATCCTTTATTTCCAAACAAAGGTCATAGGGCCTTGTTTGGTAAAGCTGAATTAAACACTTTCTTATTTATTTTAATAAATCACCATAACATATAGTTTTAAAATGTCACACTTCTAATTTAATTGAACTTATTATTAAATAAATTCAATTAAACCTTATTAACTAAATTAATAACTTATTTAACAAATAACAATAATACCAAATAAATTCTCTTATTCAAATAAATCATTTATTCAAATAAACCTATTCATCATCTAATTTAATTATTAAATTAAATTAGAATAAACATAACAAATCACATTCAAATAACATTTAACATTATTAAACTTAACATATACCCATTCCACAAAAACTTAATAAATTATTTATTTAGCTCAATAAATTAATAAAAATATTTATATAATTCAATAAATATTTTTATTCAATCACAAAAATTGCATTCGTTGCATCTTTCCTTCCTTAAAAGGATTCTGTCCCCAGAATCACAACGCAATTAAATCGTCCGTTACATTCTCCCCTCCTTACAAAGATTCTGTCCCCAGAATCGCAATATAAAGACTAAACAAATAATTGAGGAAAATTTTGCATCATTATCTCTTCGAGTTCCCACGTTGCTTCTTCAGCACTGTGGTTCCTCCAGATTACCTTAACGGAAGGTATCACTTTATTTCTAAGAACTTGCTCCTTCCTGTCCACTATCTGAACAGGTATCTCTTCATAAGACAATTCTTTCTCAAACTGTATTGGTTCATACTCTATTACATGTTTATAATCAGACTTATACGGTCGTAGCACCGATATGTGGAATACATTATGAATGTGGCCTAACTCAGGAGGTAAAGCTACCTCATAAGCTACCTCACCCATCCGTTTCAGCACTTCGAAAGGTCCAATAAATCGCGGACTCAGCTTACCCTTTTTACCAAATCTGATTTTTCCCTTCTAGGGAGATACTTTGAGGAACACAAAGCTCCCGACTTCAAATTCACGATTTTGTCGGTGTTGATCCGCATACTTCTTCTGTCTGTCTTGAGCGGCTATCAGTCTGGCTCTTGTTACCTTGACAATTTCAGCAGTTTGTTGTACCAGCTCGGGTCCCAATAGGCGACGCTCACCAACCTCATCCCAACATAACGAACTTCTGCACTTTCTTCCGTACAATGCTTCATAAGGCGGCATGCCGATACTAGCGTGATGACTATTGTTGTAAGCAAACTCGACCAGAGGTAAGTGATCATCCCAGTTGCCTTTAAAATCCATAACGCATGCTCGAAGCATATCCTCCAACGTTTGAATTGTTCTTTCGCTCTGGCCATCGGTTTGAGGATGATAGGCTGTACTCATTCTCAACTGTGTCCCCAAACAAGCTTGCAGACTCCTCCAAAATTTTGATGTGAATCGTGGATCTCGATCTGATACTATTGATACTAGAACTCCGTGCCTTGAGATAATCTCTTTGACATATAATTTCGACAGCTGATCCAAAGTAAATCTGATTTTAATCGGCAAGAAATGCGCTGATTTCGTCAATCTGTCAACTATGACCCATATTGCGTCATATCCCTTCTGAGTAGTTGGAAGCCCTACTACAAAGTCCATTGTGATATGTTCCCACTTCCATTCTAGTATCTCCAAGGGCTGTAACAAACCACTTGGTCGTTGATGCTCTGCTTTAATTCTCTGACAAGTGAGACATTTCGCAACACATTCAGCAACCTCTCTTTTCATGTTTGGCCACCAAAAATGTTGACGAAGATCCTGGTACATCTTTGTGCTTCCCGGGTGAACCAAAAATCTTGAACTGTGAGCTTCATTCAAAATCTCCTCTCTGATTGCCAATACCGACGGTACCCAGATTCTGCCTTCAAATCTCAGCAACCCTTCGGTATCGATTTTGTATTTAAGCTCTTCTCCTTCAAGCACTCTTTTCCGTATCTTAACACATTCCTCATCGTGAAGTTGCGCTTCCTTGACTTTTTCTACCAAAGTTGGTTGGGTTTCCATCTGGAACAATTTTTCATTAGGCTCTGCCAGACCCTTTACCTCTAACTCCAATTTAGCCATTTCCGCTACAAGCTTCTCCTGATCAGTTAACAAAAGTAGTTTCTCCCGACCCTTTCTACTCAAAGCGTCAGCAACCACGTTAGCCTTCCCTGGATGGTATAGAATTTCACAGTCATAGTCTTTGATCAATTCTATCCATCTCCTTTGCCGCATATTCAAATCCTTCTGTGTAAAAATATACTTCAGACTTTTATGGTCTGTGTATATTTCACACTTCTCCCCATAGAGATAATGTCTCCAGATTTTTAGAGCAAACACCACAGCTGCTAACTCCAAGTCATGGGTCGGATACCCTTTTTCATAGTCTTTTAGTTGGCGCGATGCATATGCAATAACCTTACCATTCTGCATCAACACACAACCAAGTCATTTATGCGATGCGTCGCTATACACCACAAAATTTCCTGTATCATCTGGTAAAGACAACACAGGTGCCGAACTTAGTCTCTTCTTTAGTTCTTGGAAACTCTATGCGCACTTCTCCGTCCAAACAAACTTCACTGATTTTCTTGTTAAATTTGTTAACGGAGTGGCGATCCTGGAGAAATCTTGAATAAAACGCCTGTAATAACCTGCCAAACCTAGGAAACTCCTCACTTCTGACGGTGTTTTCGGCTGATCCCAGTTCATGACAGCTTCCACTTTCGCTGGATCCACCGAAATCCCGTCTTTATCGACCACATGTCCAAGAAATTGAACACGCTCCAACCAAAATTCGCACTTTGAAAATTTTGCATACAATTTCTCCTTCCTTAACGCCTCCAATGTCACCCTCAAATGCTCCACGTGTTCTTCCTGAGTTTTGGAGTAAACCAGAATATCGTCTATGAATACCACCACAAATTTATCCAGAAATGGCTTGAACACCCTATTCATTAAGTCCATGAATGCTGCAGGCGCATTCGTTAAACCAAATGACATAACCAAAAACTCATAATGACCATATCTGGTTCGAAATGTCGTCTTTGGTATGTCCTCTTTTCTCACCTTCAACTGATGGTACCCACTTCGTAAATCTATCTTTGAAAAGTATCTTGCTCCCTTCAGTTGGTCAAACAGGTCATCGATCCTTGGCAACGGATACTTGTTTTTGATCGTGACCTTGTTCAATTCTCTATAATCAATGCAAAGACGCATTGATCCATCCTTCTTCTTAACAAATAATATCGGCGCTCCCCACGGCGAAACGCTCGGTTGAATATACTTTTTATCTAGCAGCTCTTGTAGCTGCGCCATCAACTCCTTTAATTCCACTGGAGCCATTCGATACGGGGCTTTCGATATAGGGGCCGTTCTTGGTGCTAACTCAATTACAAACTCTATTTCCCTATCTGGCGGTAATCCTGGAAAATCATCAGGAAACACGTCCGCAAAATCCCTTACTACTGGTATCTCCTCCAGTTTTGCACCCACCTTTCGGGTATCAACTATGTAGGCTAGATATCCTACACATCCTTGTCTCAACATCTTTCTGGCCTGCACCATCGTCAGACAACTCGTTTGTCTAGGCGACTTGCTGCCATAAAACACTACCTTTGACGGAGTCATAAGGTTTACACACTTCTTTTGACAGTCAATAACTGCCCCATGGTTGAACAACCAATCCATACCCAAAATAACATCAAATTCCCCAAGACGAATTGGGATCAAGTTTACTGTCATCACATGACCCTTAATATCTACTTGACAGTTCTTGTGGACAAACTTAACAGGAATCACCTCCCTATTCACAATTTCTATATTCATGGGGTAATCTACTTCTTCCTGGGGTAACTCTAATTTCTTAGCAAAATCATCGGATATAAATGGGCAAGTAGCACCCGAGTCAAACAATACATAAGCATTAACATTATTGACTGGAATGATACCTGACACCACATCCTTTGACTGCACAGCATCCTGCACCGTCATGTTGAACGTTCGAGCAGTAGGTCGATTGGGTTGTGTTGGTCTGGTGATAGTAAGGTTGCCACCACCGCTGTTTCCTTTTCCTCCGCTCGCACTACCTGCAGCTTTCTTAGGGCAATCCCGTGCAAAATGATCCTTTGACCTGCAAATAAAACATGAGCCTTTCTTCGGATTAGGGCAATTTGGTGAAATATGACCCTCTTGCCCACAGTTGAAGCATACCCTCTTCAAACAAGCACCCATATGGCTCTTTCCACAGTTGCTGCACACCTCTATCTTCTTCTTCTGATTACCCTGCTGACTTTCCGCAGAGTTACTATCATTCCATTTCCTTTTCTGGCTACTACCCCCATGGCTACCACTTGCCTTGTTTTCATTCTCATTCTTCTTTTTCTTCTACTCCTGATTGTACTTGGACAGAGCATCACTGCCTCCTTCAGCGATAATTGCCTTCTCCAGCACCGCCGCAAACGAATTCAGTTGAAACATTGAAACTGGGCTATACAACCAGGGCTTCAATCCCTGCTCAAACCTTCTTGCCTTCCTCTCATCCGTGTTAACTTGATAAGGCGCAAACCTCGCCAACTCGTTGAATCTTGTAGCATATTCAGATACAGACATAGTACCTTGCTTCAACTCTAGAAACTGTACTTCCATTTGGTTCTGAACACTTGCCGGGAAATAGGTTTCGAAAAATATCTCCTTAAACCGCTCCCACAGAATAATCCCTTGGCCACCTCGAGTCTTATTTGCTTGCCACCAGTAGCTAGCTTCTGATTTCAGCATAAAGGTTGCAAATGCCGTCTTTTGGTCCTCATTGACCCTAGAGACATCAAACACCTTCTCCATCTCCATGACCCAAGTCTGTGCTTCAATCGGATTCATGGAACCGTGATACTCCGGAGGTCCGACTGCTTTGAAGTCTTTAAAGGTCGTAACCTGAGCTTGGGGTTGATTTGCGAATGCTCCAGTTAATAGATTCACTAACTGCTGCATTGGATTAGTGTTGGCTTCTTCGTTATTGTTAGTAGATCCCTCAGGGGTCTATTGACGTGTTGGTTGTCTTCTTGGCGGCATCTTACTGTTAAAAATTCGCGTTATAAAATTATTACTCAATTACCTAAACATTTAAGTCTCAACTTAAACATTTATAAACAATACTAAAAACATAGCACATTTGATAAACTTTCGCATTTTATTCATTAACTGCTTTCAAAACATAATACAAATAGCATCATTTATCCTGAAATCACAAAGTTTCAGGATTACATCATTATTCTATCCCATTATAGAAATTGGGATTACAATTTATTCACTTCATAGTTTCATAATAACATAACTAATCACAATCTATGATGACATCCCACGACGCACAGCTTCCTGGCGTTCCTGCTCCATAATACGTGACGTAATCCTACGATCCATCACATCTGGATGACGATTAGCTCGATCTTGAGCTCTATCTATGGTTGTATGAAAAATATACTCCATCTCATCAATCTTGGCCTTCTTTGACCGCACCTCACACTCAACACGTTCTGCGCGATCAGCCTCCCTCAGCCAAGCTGTCTCAGCTCTCGCCCGCTCAGCTGACTCCTTTTTCAACTCATCTCGTGCAATCTCATTCTTGGCTATCAACTGTCCTCGTCGATACTCAGACTGTGCTAGCCTCTGCTCAACCTCTGCAAGACGTGATGAAAGGTCTTGGATCTCAGCATCCTTCTGCTCTAAAGTGGCTTGACGTTCCACAACCTGTTCTTCTAACCCCTCCTTCTCGCTCTCCACATGAACCAGCTTCCATTCCACGTCTCCAAGACGTATGTCTAGCTCCTCAATCGCATTGTTCTTCTGCTCCAAAGTAGACTGTCGCTCAGCCAGCTGCCCTTCTAACTCCTCCACTCTGTCCTGTAACTCTATGTTGCGATCATACACCTGCTCGTACATCTGAACACCCAAAGTAGATAATGGTATCTCTTCGGGGTCCTCCTCCTCCTCCTCAGGGTCCTCCTCAGGATCAATCTCAGGCTCATACTCGTGACCTGTAACTGTAATCAATGGGGACTGCACTAGCTGCTCATGAACTACGTGAATATCTCGGGGCTCCTCCTCCCTAGTCTGGCTGGGCTCTCCTCTATCAGTCATCCTGACAACAAAATTTTAAGTTTTAATTAACAATCGATAATACTCGCGAGCACATAAGTTTCTTATCAAATAAGCACATAGCACATAATCGTTTTATTGTCTTTTATGAATTTCCGTAATTCATTTCTTAGAACTCGATAAGAGTTTATCACCACTATATTCTCTATCTTCTAAAAGACTACTACCCTAAGGTTTTCCCCACCTAAAGGTTCATAACCTACAGCTCTGATACCAACCTGTGACACCCCCAAATCCAGGTACTTAATTCCCACTGATTTGGTGCTCACTATAACATACATTCACATCTAGCTACCCAATAAAGATGACAATTAGATAAACTTGATGAAACATCTGCCCAAAATGGGTTACATCACCAAACTATTAAATAGTCAAATCCCAGGTTATCTTAACCTTAATACATCAAATGCGGAATAAAACATAATTTTAAACAAGTCTTGGATACAAATAAATATCAAGTGGATAATAAATCTCTTGCTACTTTGGCATCTTGCCCTTGCCTTTACTCGTGGACGGTTCATCCTGCTTTTCTGGCTTAACTGCAATGATTAATGCAAGAGTGAGCAAACAATTGCCCACAAGTACAATAACAATAATGTTTAAATGAAATAGATTTCAACTGAGGAATAATAATTTTCTGAATCTCGGTCAATAAATGATCAAAGTCTAAAAACTCGTTTGAATGCTCGATTCAAAGAAAAAATAGATTTCAATATTTAGAAATTATATCTAAGGGTCACAAGACCTCGAACTATGTCCTAGGTTAACAAGTATCTCTACCGTAACCTTTAACAGTCATATAGACTATGGACCAACATCTCGTACTCAGGGGGATCAGCCCTTTGTACAATGTATTGTGCACAAACATTTTAACGCTGTCGCGTAAATAATCCCCTATATAAGGGTTGTTCATCTCATTTTATCGTCTGAATCCGTACCAAAAGGAACTTGGCTTGGAACAAGTATAGAAAATATTCTAAGTCTTTGAAACGCTCATCAACTAAGGACTAGCTGATTCAATAAGGGTTTGCTAGTCTAGTTCATCAATAGAGTTTGTTCAATAGAACTATACTCGAAATTTGAATAACAACAATGATTGGAATAAAGCTTAAGTACGTAACATGATAGTAACCTTGCTTGAATATCAATAAGCTAAGGTCAATAAGCTTGCTTGATATAAATAAACTTGCTTTAAATAAATTAACAAGTTAAAAGGAAAGAACAACTTGCTCAACGTAAAAGTATTGAATTGAGATAAGGAACTTGCCTCAAGCGTAGATTACAAATTTAAGTAATTCACGATCCTTAAACAACCTATACATTTAATTATAAAATGGTAACATAATTAGTCACAAGACTAAAAGTATTATATGTTTGCTCTTTATCTCATTTTATTATAATATCTAATTTAGCATACTATAACAAACAAGTATCAACCATCTTGAAATTTCATTAATCACTTAATACATTAATATAAGTTTAATTCTGTATCATAACTTCCAAGAAAAGAAAACAAAATAATAATAATAATTTTTTTTTTCCAGCAGTGATTCTCGTCGGGGCGGAATTCCCTGAACAAAACTCTCGCTGGGGCGAGATCTCGCCGGGGTGAGAATTCACTATACAAAAAGCTCGTCGGGGCGAGACTTCGCCGGGGCGAAGATTCCTTTGCATTTTTCTCACCGGGGCGAGAGACTCGGCAGTCGTCTTCCCCAGCTCACGAATAGTGAAAACTTAGGCCAAATTTGGCCAAAATTTTCCGAATTCTACCATCCAGTAAACAAATTAAATATACCCAGACATCATATATGATACAAAACATTTACCCAACATGTTTCTAACCAATCTAAGCATTATAAAACACATAATTAACCAATTTAAAACCAAAAATTCACTGTTAAAACCAAATATTCAAGTTTTAACCATTCTCATGAAATTAAACACTGTAACTTCATCTTTCAACCAATTAAAACCATTCTTCTTGCATTATTCCTGTTTTTTCATCATACAATCATAAACAATTATTAATTCACCGATTAATAACCAAATTGAATCATCAATTTTCATACAAATATGCCATACATGAAATAAAGCTCTGTAAAACTAAGAACTCAATTCCAAAGCATGTCTTCATGAATTAATACTTCTAAATTAATTATTATTCATCATGTAATCATCTAACATATGATTATTATCAAATACACCAAGTAATTCATGTTTAAACAAGTAAATTTTATACAGAGAACTAAAATAATGAAATACAGGAAAGAACTTAAAAAGGATTATACCTTCAATTGTTTAGAAAATTTGATTAATCTTCCTTGCTTGAATTCTTACTCCAATCTCCAAGCTTTTCTCACAATTTCTCTCTTTTCTCTCAACTCTCAAATTCACAGAGTTCTCTCAATTCTAACTCTCTCAATACTCTGTTCTTTGCTCTTCTTTCTTTTCTTTCTTAACTGACGTAGTTTAGAAAAATAAAAACTGATAATAAAATAAAAACTGATAATTAATATAATAACGTATAATCTAAATTTAATCCATCACTTTAAAATTTCAAAAGCCATAAGGTTATGTTTGGCAATTATAAAATAAAATAACCCATTATTCTAACTAAAGGTCTTAAGGCCTTGTTTGGTAAAACACAAATAAAATAATCCATTATTTCCAAACAAATGTCATAGGGCCTTGTTTGGTAAAGCTGAATTAAACACTTTCTCATTTATTTTAATAAATCACCATAACATATAGTTTTAAAATGTCACACTTCTAATTTAATTGAACTTATTATTAAATAAATTCAATTAAACCTTATTAACTAAATTAATAACTTATTTAACAAATAATAATAATACCAAATAAATTCTCTTATTCAAATAAATCATTTATTCAAATAAACCTATTCATCATCTAATTTAATTATTAAATTAAATTAGAATAAACATAACAAATCACATTCAAATAACATTTAACATTATTAAACTTAACATATACCCATTCCACAAAAACTTAATAAATTATTTATTTAGCTCAATAAATTAATAAAAATATTTATATAATTCAATAAATATTTTTATTCAATCACAAAAATTGCATTCGTTACAGTTTTACCTTGCACTCCTTGAGTAGTCGCTCCCTGCTTGATTTCTAGCTTTGGTTTGAAAACAGTTGGTTTGTCCTCACGTTTCACATTATTGGATTTCCATGATGAACCTATGGTAGGATTTATTCGCTGGCCACCTCTCCTCTTAAGTTGCTTCTCTATTTTGATAGCCATGTATACCATATCTTCTAATACCACATAATGTTGACGCTCCACCAAATCTACAATTTTCCAATTTAACCCTGCTGAAAATCGGGCCATGGTTGCCTCATTATCCTCGTCAATGTCAGCTCTAGACATTAACATCTCCATCTCCTTGAAGTAATCCTCCACACTCTTGCTTCCCTGTTTCAAGTTTTGCAAATTTCGAAATAGATCTCGGTAGTAGTGGCTTGGCACAAACCTCTTTTTCATTACAGCTTTCATTTTTGCCCAAGTCTCTATTGGACGCTCTCCGCACCTCCTTCGGTTGGTCATCAATTGATCCCACCAAGTAACTGCATAATCTGAAAATTCGGTAGCTGTAATTCTTACTTTTTTGAGATCCGAGTAGTTGTGACAATCAAATATCCATTCTATTTTCTTCTCCCATTCTAAATATGCCTCGGGATCACTCCTGCCTTGGAATGTGGGAATTTTTATTTTGATGCTATCAAGGTTGTTGTCCTCTCGATTTCGGTCATCTCTATCCCTTGTAAAATATCTCTTAGGGATAAAGCCAGTTTCTCGATCCTCTTCCTCGCTAAACCTTTCATCATAGTAATTTGTCTCTTCTAGTGTAGCTTCCTTTTGTTGGGCCTTTCCTTTTGGGTGACTACTCGGAGGGATTTGAGTTTGTTCCCCTTGAGTGTCACTCAATTGATCGATACGATCATGCACCTGCTCCATAGCCATCCCTAACTGTCAAGAAAATTCTTTTATCATAGCCTCCATCATGAGTTTTGGGTCAAAATTTGATGTAAAAGGTTCATTTTCAATTGTCTTATATCTTGTGTTAGACATATTTTCTGCAAAACAAAGATTAGTAGAAAACAAGTTCCTCACCACTCCCTTACATGTTTCGCTCAAACAATGTATGAAACGCTCGTGTATCACATAAATAGGCTTTTACCCTCTAAGAATCTCACTACTATTGCCTTTTTTCGCTCGTAGTTCTCTCTAATATGTTCTTTTGGAATTCACACAAATATTAACTCAATTTTTCAATTTTAATCCAATAAGAGCTTATCAAGATACACTAGTTGTTATGAATATGAATACAAACAATAGTTCATAATTGACAAATATAACTTTTCTAATGAGATCCCAATAATAGCAACAATAACAATAATTTTCTGCAATATATTTTTATGCAGTTTTTTCTTTACTATAATTCAACAATAAAGGTAAAGATAAGTAACTTGATAGGAAACTTAGCTTTGATATCAAATGATGGACTCCACGACACGCTTACGTGAGGTGGTCGTCGCCCGGATCTGATACAATCCTGACAAAGATCGCATCACGCATTAATCACTCAACTTAAGTTGAGTTCAACAAATGATCTTGGTAATTGAGCCATATATTCAGCTTATTCACACGAAAAATAATCAGAGTGCATGCAAAAGAGGATTAAGCTATTCTCGTGTGGGCCTTTTCAAGTCATCAAATATATCCATGCAAATCATATTATATCTTCAGCCCATGGGACTACGGAAGTTATAATCAATTGTGGGCAGCATGTGAACATAATCTATTTAAGCAAGCATGTGAAGTAACTTCCAAATCATGTGGGCCACGGATATTCAGCAAGTTAAAGGATTACATTCATATTCAGCATGCATGGGAATAAATTAAAAGGATGTGGGCCACGGATTAGTTCCTAGTTCATTACATTATTAATAATCCGCAACCAATTCACATGTTCAATTCATACTAACCAATTCACGCGGTATCAGCTTAGTCACGCTGTAATATAATTCCCGAATGCGGCAAGGATTACGGAATTTTAATTCTAATTGGAGGAGGATTTGTTTCATATGGCAACAGTACGTGACATCCGTTTTATACAATCTGATTTCATGGCATATTGATTCTAGGAAATTAGTTTTAATACTAATATAATTAGAAATTTATTTAGTTAGGATTTTCTTTCCAAAACAGATTGTTATTTCCTTATGTAATTAGGATTTTTTTTTATTAGTATAAATAAGGGACATGGATTATGTAATTAGATACAAATCAGATTTTATTCAATACAATTATTTTGTGAGGTTTCTCATCTTTTGGTTTTTTAAGAATTCCTAGATTATTTTCTTAGTTTTCTTAAGATTCAATTATCAACTTATCATACAACAAATCACAGTTGTGTGTGGCGTTATTCTACCGCATCATTCAATCATATGGAGATTATCGTTTGAATTAAACGAGGGTCCAAGTGTTGTTGGTGTTTCATCCTTCATACATTCAAATTGCTTGATCGACTATTCCAAGGTTTATCGTCTATATTCAGGCGAGGGATTAAGGATTCGAACGAGTTCCACCTTATAACTTGCTGGAAACGATTCGGGCGACGACCACCTCACGCAAGCGTGTCGTGGAGTCTATCATTTGGTATCAGAGCTAAGTTCCTAGCAGGTTACTTATCCTTTATTTTTCTTGTTGAAGAGTAAAAAAAAAGTGCAAAAAAAAAATTATTATTATTGTTGCAATTGCCTGGTTTCATAAGTTCGTGATTATTGGGATCGTATTGAAGAAGATATTATTTGATTTTATTGTTGAAATTTGTGAATTTTGAGAATATTGGGATTTCACTCAAAAGGATCTTAATTGGTGATCGTGAAAATTTGGTGGTTATCGTACGTCACACTTACTATATTTTATTTTGTGATAAGTTCTTGTTGAATTGATAGAAAAGCTGAGATATTTATTTGGTGAATTCAAAAAGAACCTATAAGAGGGAATTAGAGTGGTAAAAGGCAAGAGTGTGAGATCAATTGAGGGTAAAAGCCTAATTGTGTGATAGACGAGCGATTTCATAATTATGTGATATACTGTTTGAGCAAAACACGTAAGGGAGTGTGTGAGGAAAAAATTTTCTTTATCTACTAACCTTTGTTTTGCAGCGAACATGTATAATTATGGTTATGAAAATAATTATGAGTGGAAAAAGAGATCTTTTCAAGGAAGGCGCGATCCTGAAGCTTATTTGAGTTGGGAGGAAAGGAAGGAACGAGAGTTTGGCTATCATAAATATTCCGAGTACAAGAAGTTCAAACTTGCAGTTCAAGATTTTTCTGATTATACAACTACATGGTGGGCTGAATTTGTGCGTAGCAGAAAAAGGTATGGAGAGCGTCCGATTGAGACGTGGGAAGAATTGAAAACCGTGATGAGAAAGCGGTATGCTCCAGGACAACCTAGTAGGAGGAATGAACATGCATCTCCAAAACGTGTAGAGCAACCTTCAAGGCGTTTAACTTGTGATAATGAAAAGAAGGTTCGTGGGAATGAAGATTTGCAGTGGAGACAGCGAAAGGAAACTCCTAGGGTGTATATTGAATCGGCATCATTTGAGGACATCATGAGAACGTATAATCAGTTAAAGGATGATCATTTGAAACAACAATGAGTCACTCTTAAGGCACAAAAAGAGCGAGATCAGCCGCAAGAGGAAGAAGATGGAAAAGAATATGTTGTTCAAGGAGAGTTGTTAGATTCCGATGTTCGAGATGCAGTCCATGATCTTGAGGAAGAAAATACCAGTGAAAGTGAACGACAAAAAGAAATTGAAAAAAAGATTGGTTGTGCACAAAAAAAGTGTGAAAAAGAGAATGAAAAGAAACGAGAGAATAAAAAGAATGAGAGTGAAAACAAACGAGAGAAAGAAACAGTGGAGAGTAAGAGTGAAAAAAGAGAGGAGAGTGAGTTGGAAAGTGAGTTGTATTTTGAAAAGCTAATGACTGTACATTCGTACATGACGGCGCTTTTGAATACTAACAAGATTAACTCTTCTTTGTCTAGTTCTGTTGTTTCTATTATACAGGTGATTGAGAATATACCCCGAGCTATCATTCCATATCAGCCAGCTTGTAGTATTCCCGAGGAGACGACGGAGTTACCAAGGCGGGTTGGAGAGTTGATGGAGTCCAACTTCATCAAAGCGGGTATCGTGGGAGAAAACATTAGTGCGTGTGCTATTCATGAGATCATAGTACCTAAGGGAGATAGAATGTCGAGCTTGTTCGTTGATTTTGAATTGGTAAACAAGTATCGATATTATTTTCTTTGCTTAGATAATATGTTTGATAAATTGCATAGTGCTTGTGTTTTATCTACATTGGGAAAAGACCATGTGATATTTATGCCTAATCAAATTAGCATGAGATATTGTGATAAATGGAAAGTTTTGTTAACATGTGAATTGTATAGGTGGATAGTTATTTTTGTTAGATTAACTAATGTATCTAGTATGTTCATGAGTTTATTAAAACATGTTTTGCATGCTTCCATGGATATATTTGTGTTTGGCTATTTTGATGGTAGAATCGTCTTTATCATAAACTATGGAGGATACTTGATATCTGTTGAGTTAGTTTATGAGCATGCATTATATTCTCGTTATCAATATTCCTACTATCATTTGGTAAATTTTCATTATCAAAGTTTGTAGGTAAAGAAATTATACCTTGCTAGGGTTAGGGTTTCGTGTTGGCTGGAGAGGAGAGAAATCCACGAAGAGCACGAAATTGATTGATTGATTGAAGAGGGGAGAAGAACAGGTGGGCGATTACTCCAATGACACGTGGCAGAACTCCTAGAATCCGAAAACCGGGTTAGGGTAGCAGGGATTCCAAGAGCCTTCTTGAGTCTTCGAGTTGAGAGAGAGAGTTTCAAGTGCTTAGAGCTTCCAAGAGTCTAAGTGCAATGTCTTGAGAGTCATCCCCTTTTCTTAAAATAGAGGGGCTATTTATAGAGTTTTCCTGCGAAATAGTCACACGCTAGGCACATGTTTTAAGGAAAATTCCCGAAATACCCTTTAATTATGTTTTAAAGGAGAAATTCCAGAAATGCCCTTCAATCATCAAAGTAATGCCCAAATTGCCCTGTTCTTCTAGCCACCAATCCAATCTCTCAATCAATTCCCAAAATGGGTCGCATCCACGAGTCTTCTGCCTTGGAACACGTGGAGACTTCCCCAGGTCTAGTACATTTAATTAGGTCACATGAACCCTAATTTGTACATTTAATTAAGTTTTTGTAAACCCTAATTTGTACATTTAATTCAATTAGGTCATGTGAACCCTAATATGCACTTGGGCCCACATTTGCCCCCTGCGCGAGAGTCACGATTCCTGAGAGACGCTCGTGCAAAATACTCCAGGCTTGTGAATGATTTTGTGTGACTCCACTTGTCCAAGTTTGGAACACAAGAATTCTAGAAGAGAGAACCCCTAGGGACCAAACCATTAGGGTTAAACCCTAAGAAGGCAAGACTTAAAAGGGCTCTTCCTCAAACTGCTTGGTAGATCATCTGAAAGCTTCCTCACTTTGCTAAATATTTATTTTCTTATTTTCTTTATATTACGAAATCTTCCTTAAGAGGAAAATAGAGATTGTTTCCTTTACTATTGCAAGCTTGCAGTTTGAATATATACATCTCCCAAGTCACTTAGGCTTTTATTTTCATCGTGCACTTTTTTTGTCTTGGCATTTGCTCTCCTCATTCAAGTTTGAAGATCACCAAGAAGTCGTCAAGCCAACAGTTTTCATCTTTGGGAAATAGGTAAAAAAAAACAATTCCACCCCTATAGGGCCAAATCCTAAGGGTTGAACCTTATAGGGTCATCCTTCCTTCTTCTTTTTCTTTCAATTTTTTCAGTTTATTTGAGTACTTTCTGCTGAACTTCTTCTTAACTTGCTTCTCCTACGTTTCTTCTTAGGTTATTGTAGCTTTTCTTTTGTCTTCCGAGCCCCGTTACTTGGATTATATATCGGTAGGGTTCCCTCGGATAATAAAGAAAACACAATATTTATTGACAAAGAAGCATCCGTTCCGAAAAATTAATTTGTGGGGCATCAGAATTTTCAAGGTACACAAAAGAAATCCCCCTAGGAGGGGGCCGAACCCTATAGGGGAAATTAAGCCTTTTTTTTGTGCGCCCTAGGGTGGCTGAACCCTAGGGGAGCCGAACTTTATTGAGATTTTGAGATTTGTTTTTTGAGGAAGAGGAGGCCGAACCCTAGGGAGGCCGAACCCTAGGGGGCCGAACCCTAGGGAGCGAATCAGAGGAGAAAATGTACCAAAATTTAAACATTGGGAATCGTGATCGCTATTTTGACCATAACTTTTGTTCCGTTTGGAGTCTCGGGGCCCATAATATATCAAAACGACTGTATCGACGAGTACTTCAAAAGTCATCGCCAACGACCAAGACACATGTCAAAATAATCCAAAAAATGGCTCCGAAGGATTTTTTTGGCTGTCCGAAGTTTTTTGGAAAAGTTTCAAATCTTGTTTTTCTTTCATAATTGTGATTTTGATCCTTCCTTGACTTCATTTCTTCTTCTTTTCAGGTATTCTCAAGTGAAAATCTCAAATTCTCCCCTTGCCTAAGCCTACTCAAGTTCATATGCTTTACTTGACATCCTTAGTACCCTTATGTGGAGTCTTCCTTACTTGCAGGCCTCGTCTACCGGATGCTCTGAAGACTTGAAGACTTCCAGGGTAGTTTCCCTTCGTCAATGATTGGGGAAAGGCTCCCTTTTTTGGGCCTTTTGACACTTTTTGGGAGCATATCCAGACTTATGATCGCACAACTTTTCCTTCACCAGAGAAAGAAGGCTTGTTTCTTTATGTCGCGGCTTACGGAGGTTGGGACGACTTCCCCCATTCCAGTCGCATTCCCCGCATGTGCATAGAGAAACAAGAATACCCTTTCAGTCCCTTTCACTTCCTATCTGACTCATCTAGCCGTCTTCAAGGATGGCAACATTGGACTGACGAGATCCTCGGGAATGTTGAGTATAAGGCTATACTAAAGAGCGCGGGCATATATCGCTGCATTCAGCTATGTAGGGATCTACGTATTCAGAAGGATCATGACGCTCTTACTATATTGATTTCCCGCTGGTGCTCTTCTTCATGCACATTTGTTACTACTTGGGGGAATTCACCCCTACACTAGAGGATGTCTATGCTATCTACCAGTAAGCCTTTCCTTTTGTTTCTTTCATTCGTTCTTATTTTCCCCTCTCTTTTTCAAATTATGTGCTTATGTTGAGTTATATCTTGTAGCCTCCCTGCTGTCGCTTCGGCTTCTTGTGACCCATCTAATATGTCTGCTAGAGATGTTGAGTGCGTTGCCTACTTGATGGAGGCCTTCAAGCAGTCTTCCCATTATGTCTCACGATTCAAAGGTGACACACTCCTTCCAGATTTCGAGACCACTAGCCGACAAAAGACTTCATGGTTATCTTGGGTGCGCTACTTCTTTCGGGATTACAAAACTAACCAGTGGGATAGTTCGACTTATGACCAATCTGTCCTCGCTTTTCGTAAGGAGCCTTGTCCTTTTCCTTTGGCAGCCTATCTGGCTATGTGGTTGTCTTGCTTTCTCTTTCCCGGGTCTCCTGTTGACGGTATCTCAGTTCGTATGTTTAGTTTAGCAGTTCTGCTATCTTGGGGTTTAGAGATTCCTCTTGCTTCCCTCTTTTTGGGAACCTTGTATCGCTGTTTAGATGAGGTGGCCTTCGCTTTGAGAGAATCTGTTGGAAGGTATTCGTTTTCATGCTTTCATTAACTGTCTTTCACACTGCATTTTTCTCTTATTTTCTTGAATTATCAACCTTCCCTTTTCATTTACTCAGGTACGACGTGAATTGCTTCATTCCAGGCTCTTTCCTTCAGCTTTTCCTCTTCGAGCGTTTCAAGGGTTATTCTTCTTTTGAACATCTTTCTAAGAGGAAGAAGAAGTCTTTAGACCTTTTTTTATTACCCCACATCGGCCCCCGGACAGCCCGCTGGATTGATTACCGCTTTAGCTCAGACTTGCGGCTTTTCATCGATGATTTTTCGTGCTTCACTGCTCGTCGTTACACTATTTCTTCGAAAAACAATGGTCACCTTCCTCACTTCTATAGGCGTGAGTCTCGCTCTTATCTAAACACCAACGGGTTGAGTGGTTCTTTATTGTCCTGGTTCGTCTTCCTTCGGGCTGCGGAGCTTCCATATTTTATTGAGGATAATGATTTTGGTACCGTACTTTATAATCCTCATAGGGTAATGAGACAGTTTGGGTTTGACCAGGAGCGTCCCTTCGGCCGTACTTGCAAGGAGACTTATGAGACTGCTCTCCTCAATTTCGTGTCTACCTCCCCCTCTTTTACATGGGCCCTTCCAGAACCCCCAGTTGCTCCTCACAAATCCTTTCCCGTTGCTTTTGTCATATCAACTGCTACTCGGAGTGGGCGGTATACTATTGATGAACGCAACTACTGGCAAATCAATCTTAAGAGGTGGGAGGACGACACACTGATGTGCTCTAGACCAGCTTCTCCTCCCAAACGTCTTCAATGGGTTAGGATGTTATGTTCTCCTAAGCCCAATGTCCGTTCGGAACAATGGCCAGCCAGTAGCCGCCTTGTTGAGCGTGAGTCCTTGAGGCCTAAGTCTTCTCCTCCTCGGTCAGCAGGTGTTCATTCTCAAAGTGACCCAGTTATCCTTCCTATACAAGCCCCTACTACCTCCAGGAACCTTCCACCACGGGTCTTGTCTCAGTTACCTCTGTCTCGAATGCCTCCTCCAGTTCCTCCCCAAGGATCCTCTGATGTCGGGGAAATGAGAATTACTCGTTCCAGAACCAGAACATCTACCACTACGGATTCGGAGATGACTCCTCCTATGGTTTCTACCGTGTCCCCGGTTAGTCGTCCTGGCATCAGGCTTCGCTTAAGGCCATTAGCAAAATGCCCTCCTGAAGATGCTAGTCCTACCGTGCCGGCAGCCGAGGATCTGGTCAAGAAACGCCGTAGAAATTTGGTATGTATTTATACATTTTGTAGTATCTTCATTCATGTCTGTTACTATCCATATAGTTGCTTTCATGATTCCTTTTATCATTATGTCCACTATTTTTAGATTGGCGATGCTGATGAAGAGGATGGGGATGTTCCTCTTGAGTTTATGCCTATTACTGCAAATGGGGCAACCACGACGGCTTCTACGACTTGTGACCCTCCCCGACCTATCAGTGTTGAGTCATCTTCATCCCATGAAGCTTCTGTCAGTCTTGATGCTAAAAACACTTTATCTGATGTGAGTTTGAGCCTTGCTTTGGATGATGCAATAATTTCCTCGAACCCTCCTCCAGCTTCTCCACATGATAGGCCTAAGGAGATCGATGAGACTCCTGCTTCCGCGAGGGAGGATCCTTCTGAGACTATTGCTGATGTGTATCCTCCCCAGAAGGATTCTACCGAGTTGTTGAGTTCTCGGGAGGGTATTGTTGACAGCATTTTGGGTGGGTTGAGCGACATTCCGCCTTCTGTGGCATCTCCCAACTATTTTTCCATTGACTATCTTGTGAGTATCTTTCTTTGGTAAATATATCATTTTTTTTTCTTTCTTTTCTCCCAAATATATTATGCTTTTATCATCTTGTTTTCCAAAGCGAGAAGATGCAAGAGTTGCCTTTGCCTGTTGATGCGCTTGCCTCATTTGATACTCTCAATCCGGATATTGACACCTTGCTAGATAATGACCTTGGTTATCCTCCAGGTTGTTTTCCGGATGACCAAGGCGTCCTGGATTCATTAGCATCCCGACAGCCTCGTGCTCCTCCATCCTTCATCTCGACAAATTCTATGATGGCCTCTAAAGTTGCTCCTATTAGAGCTTCCTTCAATCCAAGCGGAGACCTTGTTTCTTGGAGGGGCTTCCAGATATCATCGTCTAGTCAGGAAAGTCTTGAGCGCCTCCTAGCTCGGTTCCCTCATGTACTTGACCAGTTGATTATTAAGGCGTCTGCTGCCCAGACCTTCTTCCTAGATCAGCTCGCAGGCCTTGTGCTTGGGTTGCACACTCTTTCCTTATACTCTTTGCGAGTTGAGGATTTGAAGAAATTTAGTGATGATGTAGACGACCTTGCAGCTGTGGGTGTTGACATGGCCCCTTTTGGGGATAGGCTGGATCTCCTCAAGTCGAATTTCAATATTGTTGAGCTACGTTCGGAAATTGCTATACGTAAGTGTGAAGATGACTCCTTTTCAGCACAGATCTCAGAGTTTGACGAAGCCGTAAACAAATTGAAGATCCATTCGAAAGATTTAAAGTCTCAGCTTCAGGAGGTAGAGCGACAGCTTCAGGAATTAGAGTCAGCTACTCGAGATGTCAAGAAATCAAAAACTGAAAATCTCAAGATTCGGGATGCTGCCATTAGTGATTTAGAGGCCTTAGCTATGCCTTCGCTGCAGTTTGATATGTCGTGGCCTTTAGATCATGACTTGTTGTAGTCTCTTTTTCCCTTTTCCTGTTTCAGAAACTCATTTACACATATTTCATTTATCAAATTAGAGTTTCTTTAACCTTGTTGATTGCCTTTAATTTGAATGATTCCTCAAAACTCAATATTTATCATTGAATCTCAAGTTACTCAAATTAATACTCTAAGGCAACAATAGGTATTATGAATAGATAAACATGAATGTGCTTTATATACACAAATTAGGCACTTTTGAGCTTGATAATTTGTAAATCCTAAGTCATTTCATTTGGTTTTTATGTATTTTTATCATGTTTGTGTAAAATGTTGTTTTGCATTATTTTTATGTGTTTTATGTTGTTTTTATGTGTTTTTGCTTAGTTTTGTAGGAAATGGAGCAAAAGCTACTTGAACGTCAACGCTTGGGTGCCTATTTGCCATTTTTGAGCTTCCGATTGATATAGCAGCTGCTTGCGGCTCAATTTGACCCATGATCCAGTCCGTATCTCTCAAAACTCAAAGAACAAAAGTTGTAGATTTTTGTCTTAGCTTTTCAGAACATCTTGAATCATCCAATTTGAAGTTCGTATGAGAGAGTTATGGTCGTTTTACCAGTGGATTTAGCATGAATTTTACACAGCGGCTACTTCAAGCTCAATTTCACCCTTTCTCTAACCATTATCTTTTCGAACTCCAGTTATGGAAGTTGTAGAGCTACTTCTCAGCTTTCCGTAGCCTCTTGAATCGCCTAATTTCGAGTTCAGGTGAAGAAGTTATGGCCATTTTACTAACAGACGTCAAAGCTGAGTCGGGTGACAGCACGCAGCGCGCGGGCGCGCGGAATGGGCGCGGGCGCGCGGAATGGGCGCGGGCGCACCGTGTCAGGCGGCATGGGGGCGCGGCTGGGCAGCGGCATGGTCGCGGGCGCACCAGCCAGCGTGCGGGCGCACCAATGGCTGCTGGGCATCGCGCCTGGGTCGAATTTTAAGCAATTTGAGCGGGTTTTTGGTCATTTTTCATGGGCTAAGCTAGGGTTTTACATTGGGCACTATAAATATAACATGTAGCGTCCATTTTATGAGATCCTAGAGTTTCAAAATTAGATTGAGAGAGAGAGAGGAGGCTTGGAGCAAAAGGAGGGAGGCCATGACCATTGGCCATGGTTCTTCTAAAGCTTGGAGGAGCTTCAATGGAGGTGCTTCAACGGAGTTTCATCCAACAACAATGAGGAAGCCATCCTTTATCTTTCTTTTTCTTTTTCCTCTATGTAACTAGTTTTTAATCTAAGATTATAATTGAACCCATTGCTTTATTGAATTGATTTTCTCTTCCTTTTGATTATTGTTGCTCATATGAATTGGTTATCATAACCTATGCTTATGGATTAATTGTTTGGCTAGTAATTACCTTGGGGACCTATATGAACTTGACAAACAGATTATAGTGTTGAGACCTAGTTATGATATCATACGAAAGTTAAAGATTGTTGTGGGTGATTAATAAAGATTTAGTGACGTGTGTCTTGTTGATTATCCTCAATGATAGGTAACTTGATAGTATTTAGGATAGACGTATACCTAGATACCGTGTGCAACCAATTGAGAATCTAATCTTAATGACTTCCTTTGTGAAAGTTGGTAATTGAAAGGGTGGTTGATGAGATTTAATGACATGTGTCTTGTTAGTTATTCTTGAAATTGGTCTCTTGATAGTGTGTAGGATAGACATATACCTACATGCCGCATTAGGAAGATTCGTAATTGACCATCGACAGAGGCTCTTACGTAATTGTGATTTCTCGGATGTCAATTCTATGTGGTTAATTGATCTAAAAGGGGAGTTAAGATATTTGAACAAAGCATTGCATGCCAAGTATTTGACAAAATGCTTGAATGGGGAAAATTGTAATCTTAGACCTTTATCTATCAATTTATCGTATTTGTATTCCATGCAATTTAGATGTAACCTCTACTTATCTCTCAAATCCAAGAGTTTGATTTAGATCGAGTCGATATTGAATTAGTCATTGGGTATACATTAGAGTTAATTCCCTGTGGGTTCGACAACTCTCTTATCACTTTATTACTTGTCGACCGCGTATACTTGCGCGTATTGTTCGGTTGCGAAATCGACTAACACTGCCATTAGTGATTTAGAGGCCTTAGCTATGCCTTCACTGCAGTCTGATATGTCGTGGCCTTTAGATCATGACTTGCTGTAGTCTCTTTTTCCTTTTTCCTGTTTCAGAAACTCATTTACACATATTTCATTTATCAAATTAGAGTTTCTTTAACCTTGTTGATTGCCTTTAATTTGAATGATTCCTCAAAACTCAATATTTATCATTGAATCTCAAGTTACTCAAATTAATACTCTAAGGCAACAATAGGTATTATGAATAGATAAACATGAATGTTATCAATAACATGTATACATATATATATATATATATATATATCTTTTCGAAAAAATAAGTGAATGAAAGTTTGATAATTTATTGATGATCAAATTGCTTTTAACGAAAAGCATAACGTTTCAAAATTTTCATGAAAAAAACAATAAATCTTGCTTTTGTCGGATAAAGCATAACGTTTGTCACTTTTAGAGATAAAGTGTAACTGTTTTTTCAGGTTGAGGACTTATAGTCAGGTGCCTCGATTACTTTTAAAGTTTGAAAGTATAACTGTGAGGGCTTATAGTGAGGTGCCTCAACTACTTTTGAAGTTAAAAGTATAACTCTCGTGATGACTATCTCATGTGTAATATTTCTTTACCCATTTCAGGTTCAATGGGCCTGAGATAGTATTTGATCCCATACGAGATATTTTGCAATACCCGCTTTCGGAGATCTCTCGTACCCTATACGGGCCTTCCCATTTGGGGTAAAATTTGGTGGTTGGTATTCCCCTTATGACTTGATTTGCTGTCTTGAGCACCAAGTCCCCCACCAGAATTTGTCGCGGTACCACTGCGGTATTATATTGTCGTCGCAATCTTTCGTGATATCGTTCCAATCTTTCTTTGGCTCGGTCTCGGAAGTCAGCTAAGGCCTCCAGGGCTGCTGGTCGGTTCTCTTCCTCGACTAAGCTCCGGAGTCTCATCCTAGCCGAATGGATTTCTATTTCGGCGGGCAGGATAGCTTCTTCTCCATAGACTAAAGCATATGGGGTTTCTCCCGTGGGTTTTCTTTTTGAAGTTCGATATGCCCATAATGCTATTGGTAATTGCTCTGCCCATGTCTTCGGATGATCATCTAGGGTTTTTGACAGGATCTTGATCAAGGTTTTGTTTGTGGCCTCTGCTTGCCCATTGCCTTTCGGGTAGTATGGCGATGACTTGTAGTGCTTCACCCTATATCTTTCCATCAGACTTTTGATGTCTCTATTAATAAAAGGAGTTCCATTATCTGACAGAATAATCTTCGGGATCCCGAAACGACAAATGATATGTTCCTTAATGAAGTTCACCACTGCTGGACCCGTAGCCTTTTTCAAAGGGATTGCCTCTACCCACTTTGTATACATCTCAGTGGCCATCAA
Organism: Aralia elata; assembly: GCA_034770075.1. Lineage (NCBI taxonomy): Eukaryota > Viridiplantae > Streptophyta > Magnoliopsida > Apiales > Araliaceae > Aralia > Aralia elata. Next base: position 53,689 of record JAVJAP010000211.1, on the reverse strand, counting down.
GATCCATATGTTGCCTTTAGAATTAGGATGAATGGGACCTATAAGATCCATTCCCCATGTATGAAAAGGCCATGGTGTTGCTATGGTCCGTAGGTCTACAGCGGGAGCGTGAATCAGATTCCCGTGGATTTGGCAGATGTGGCACTTCTTGACAAAATCCAAGCAATCTCCTTCCATCTTTGGCCAGTAATAACCATGATCAATAAGTTGTTTGTATAATTTGGCTCCCCCTTGGTGCTCGTCTTTATGCATTTGATAGACCAAATCTTTGGCCTCTCCTACTTCCAAACACCGTAAGGGCTTACCATTAAACCCTCTTCTAAACAATTCTCCATTTTACAAGAAGAATCGTTGTGACTTTCTCTTTATCAAGATTACGTCCTTCTTTTCAGTGGGGAGATTGTCGCTTTGTAAAAACTCTATATAAGGGATTCGCCAATCCGCTAAGTCATCAATGAAGGCGCATTCTTCCTCCCTAGGGTATTCTTGGCATGAAACACATTGTCGTTGAAGCGCATCTGCTTCCTTCTTCATTTCAGGCCAATAATACCCTTGGCGCTGCAACCTCCTATACAATCTGATATCTGCCAATCCATAATTGTCTGCATGTACCTGATGCAAAACGCGCTGTGCTTCAAGCCTCCCCAAGCATCGTGTCAATACCCCATCTGTTTCTTTATGGTACAAGACTCCTTTGATGATGGTGTATTTCTGAAGTTCCACCGGTGATTTGGTCCCCTCCTTTGTTTGCAATTGATGGGAGATGTTATGTCTCCAATCATCTGTCAAGTCTTTGGGGAACAAGTCTAGCACCGTGGTTGGGAGGGCTCTCTTTATTACCTTCACATCTAGGTCTTCTCCTTGGACATATACTCTAGATGCTACCGTGGCTAATGCATCAGGTTGTTTATTTTGTCCTCTTGGCACGTACTCAATAACCACCTTCCTGAAGTCCTCCGTCACTTTTTGTGCTACAGTTCGATACGGTGCCAATATAGGCTCATTCACTGCGAATTGCCCTCTTATTTGTTGCACAATCAAGTTTGAATCTCCCCTTACTTTAAGGCGTTTAGCTCCCAACTCTCGAGCTGCTAATAATCCCAATATGAACGCCTCATATTCTGCTTCATTGTTCGTGCAGGGAAGTCTAACTTGTATGACAAAGCTACTTCCTTTCCTTCTTTGGTGGTCAACACCATGCCTGCTCCACCTTTCCCTTCAGCAAATGACCCGTCAAAGGCTAAATACCACCATTCTGAGTTATCATCTACTATGTCAACTTCTTCTACTTCTCCCCCTGGAAGATCCTCAGAGGGAAGTTCGTATTCTCCATTTGAAAATTGAGCTAGTAGATCTGTCAAAGCCTGACATTTGATTGCCTTTGGTGTTACACACTGGATGTCATATTCTGAAAGTATCATCATCCATCTTGCAGGTCTTCCTACCAATGCCGGCTTAGTCAGTAGGTATCTGATCGGGTCAGTTCTTGTTGCAAGCTTCACTTCGTGTGCCAAAAAATAATGTCGCATTTTCTGCGCTACGAACACCAATGCAAGGCAATGTCTCTCCACCTGCGAATACTGGGTTTTCGGTCCTCTAATTATCTGGCTGATGTAGTACACATGCTTTTCCTCTCCATCCACTTCTTGTGTGATCAATCCCCCTACAGACTTTGTGGTAGAGGTGATGTATAACTGCAACGGTATTCCTCTTTGTGGTACTACCATCGTTTGTGCTGAAGCCAAAATTCCTTTTACCTTCTCAAAGGCCTGTTGTTGGTCTTGCCCCCAGTCCCATTCTGCCTTTCCTTTTAGCAATTTGCCAAAAGGTTCTGTGACTTCTGCTAATGCTGGCATAAATCTTCTCATATAAGAAACTTTCCCTAGAAAGCTCTTCAGCTGTTTTTGCGTTTTTGGTGGGGGCATCTCCATAACTGCTTTCACCTTGCTTGGGTCTACCTCCAAGCCTCTGTTATGCACCAAGAAGCCCAAGAATTTTCCAGCCGTCATTCCAAAAGCACACTTCTTCGGATTCATCTTCAACTGGTTTTTCGGCATCGCTCAAACACTTTCCTCAGGTCCTCCACATGAGTTGTTGCCTTCTTGGATTTCACCACTATGTTATCCACATAGTCTTCTACTATATCATGAATCATGTCATGAAATATAGCATGCATTGCCCTTTGATAAGTTGCCCCCGCATTCTTCAACCCGAAGGGCATTACTACATAGTAAAAATTCCCAAACGGGGTACGAAAGGCCGTCAACTCTGCATCCTCTACTGACATCTTTATCTGATTGTAACCCACAAACCCATCCATAAACGACATCATCTCGTGATTAGCTGTTGCATCTACCAAAGTATCTATGTTAGGTAATGGGTACATGTCTTTTGGGCATGCCTTATTCAAGTCTCTGAAATCCACGCATATCCGTAACTGACCATTTGATTTCTTTACTGGTACAATGCTGGATAACCATATTGGATGTTGAATTGGCTTGATGAACCCTACTTCCAGCAACTTCTTGATTTCCTCCTTAATTTGGGTTTCAACTTTGGGTGCATAGTTGCGAGGAGCTTGCTTCACTGGTTTTATTCTCGGACTTACATTCAGATTGTGCTCTACCAACTCTTTGTCAATCCCGGGCATCTCATCGTAGTTCCATGCAAAGACATCCCTATACTCTCGCAGCAATTTCATGAGCTCCCCCTTCTGATCAGCATCCAGCTCTTTGTTGAGGTAAGTCGGTCTTGGCGTTCCTCCATCTGTTGCCAGATCCACTTCTTCTAATTCATTTTGTTGAGGTTTTGGCCTATCTTCAAAGCATTCTGGAGCTGGTTCTACCTTTTGTTGCACAATTTCTTCTTTTTCATTACTGCTGGAGTGGGGGACACCTCTTGAGCCGTTGGGTTTGCATTCTCCCTTGGACTCTTCCCCATCGTACCGTCATAAGCGAAACACTACCTTTTCGTCCGGTTTAACAACCCTCTCCCATTTCGTTCTTTGGCCATCATCTGATTGTACTGTCCGTTTGGCATTGATTATGTTTCTGGCATCTTCAGGATCTGCTGGCCTTTTCTTTTCTCCTTTTTCCAGGTCTATTACCACCGACTTCTTGTTGTGGGAACATTCTCCTTGTCCCGAGGTCTTCTTCTTTTCTTTTTTCTCAGGCGCAACCTTGCCTGCCTGTACTTCCTCCAACTGACTAATTTTAGAGAATCAGGTCTTGCAATCTGGTTCTCTCCCTCTTCAGCGACATCGTCAAAAAAAGTTGCTTCGGCGATGTATGCCTCCTCTGGTCCAAAGGGATTTCTTGTTGCCGGTACCTTCACTTCTTTCCCTTTCCAGATAGCTTTCAGGCATTCATGAAAAACTGAGGGTACCACCCCATAGTCGTTTTGCCAGGCCCTTCCTAACAAGACATGATATGCTGCATCCACCTCGGTAACATGAAACATTACAGGTCCTCGAATCTTTCCAACCTGTATGTCCACCTTGATGTGTCCAAGGGTTCTGGCAAATATCACTTTGGTTGGCAAACCATGTGATATTTGTTGGTTCTTTTACAATTCTCTTCTCTGGCAGGCCTAACTGCTTAAACACTGTGTAGGGCATAATGTTTATAGACGCTCCATTGTCGATGAAACGCCATTCGCACCTCTATTCCATTTATTATTGCCGTCACATACAGCGGTCGGTTGTGCGGGTATCTTATTTCTCTGTCAGCTTTAGAGAAAGAGATCTTGCTTTCTTCCTCTTCCACTACCTTCACAAATCCTTTGCTTACCGCCATGCAGGTTTCTTGGGTTTCGGCTGCTTTGATGATTGCCCTGGTTGCCTCTATCCTTGCTTCCTTGGCCAACCCTATCTGGTCGAAAAATTTTCTGAATTTATCTCCATTTATCAACGCTGTCACCTGCAAGCCTGGATCAACATCCATCATTTCTTCCATCCTTTCTGCATTCTCTATCATCTCCATTGCTAATGCCTCACTATGAGTAATAGTGTTGCACGTTTCTTTTTCCTTGTGATTAGGTAATGACTTATCATGCACGCTGCTTCCTTTTCACAGCTCAATTTCTCCTACCGCCAATTTTTCATGATATATCTTTCACAGACTATAACAATCGATAGTGGAGTATCCTGTATACTGGTGGTATACACAGAAGTCTGGTCTTCTTTTTATTTCTTCGGTCACAACAAATCTGGGCTTCGGAGGCCTCACCACTCCATGTTATATCCATTGCTCATACAGGTCTCTAAAAGCCTTCTCACTGCATGTGATAGCCTCTGGAACGGGCATTCTGGTATACTTGTCCCCGTGTTTTCCTTTACTTCGCTCGTTCTTCTCCCTCTTGCCCCCTTGTGGTTTTGACTGAGAGACAGCCAAAGCCACAGTTGCTGTTCTCTTACCCTTCCATGTAACCATCGCATGGTTGGTAGGCACTGTCATGATTCCTCCCAAATCTTGTGCAAATGATGAGAGAGTCGCAAATGAATCACATGCCTTTGTAATGAGATGGGGCTTGAAAGAGTCTAGAGCACCATTGTTGCATATGCTAACCAAGTTCTTCTCCTTAATTGGCTCTGTACACTTCTGTGCTTGGGCCCTGAATCTGTCCACATAATCTGACAGCTCCTCATTCGACTTCTGCTTGAACCGCATCAACTCTACGATAGTTACCTGTTTCTGCACATAGAAAAATTTCTTAAAAAATTGTAATTTCAGATCATCCCAATCATGGACTGATCCCTTCTCCAAGTTATAGTACCAACTGAAGGCACTATCCGTCAAGGTCTTGTTGAATTCCCTTATCAACAGATTGTGGTTATTCACCTCATCATAACCCAACCATGGAGACATCGATTCCACGAACCTGGCAATATGCTCCCTGGCATTTCCTTTCTCCCCGTTATACTTTGGGAACTACGGGGGGTGTTCAATATACCCTGCCAGGTAAGGTTGTCTCCGTACATGTGCCGGGTAGGGCGGAGTAAAGTCCAACTCTGAAGGTCGGGATGTCTGCTTACGAAGTTGATTGATCACATCGATCATATCATCCTTCGTCACATACTGACTCGTGGTATGGACTCTCTGAGGGGCTGTGATGTATTGATGCATAGGTGGTGTGTATGGTAAGGAAATTGGCTGATGTACACTTCCATCCTGCACAATTTGTATCGGTTGTGCTTGTTGGTTTGTTCGTTGGATGTGGCTTGGGAGGATTGGTATCTGCACTTGCGAAAATGCTGGGAGAGTGGGCGGGACGATGTTGGGCTGAGGCTGACTTGCTTCCCATCTGAGTTGTGGCGCATCACCGCTGTTTTGGGGCTCCAAATTGATGATTGGAATCGGCTGGCTCTCCGTTGTTGGAAGCACAGTCGGATTCTCTTTATTATTGCTGTTGTCCTCCACTTCTGCTCGTTCCCCCTACGAACTTCCTGGGAACATAGCCCTGAAAGTGGGGATTTGCATCAACTGCTGGCGGAAATTCCCCATCTCTTCCTACTTCCTCTGCATTTCCAGCATCATGGTCATCATCATCCCTTAGCCTTCTCGTGCCTCCTGTAATGCCTTGAGCATCTCCATCTGAACAGCATTCGCAGTTGTCTGTGCTCCAGTTACTTCCTCACCTTGCCTTCCCGTGTTTGTCTATCTAGCACTGGTTTGTTGTTGATCAGCCATTTGCGGTGATGTTGAACTTCCTTCCGAAACGTCTTCTAAAATGGGTTGATCAAGATCTAGATTCGCGTTTTGCAACACTGGATTTGCATGTCTTGAAATCGGATCCGGTGAAGTGATGCTTGTTGTTGGTGAAACTCTTCCTGTAATTCTCCCACTTCGAGTTGTGGGCATACCCTTCACGAATTCTACACCTCCCCAGCAGAGTCACCAAATAAATGTAGGTAAAGAAATCATACCTTGCTAGGGTTAGGGTTTCGTGTTGGCTGGAGAGGAGAGAAATCCACGAAGAGCACGGAATTGATTGATTAATTGAAGAGGGGAGAAGAATAGGTGGGCGATTACTCCAATGACACGTGGCAGAACTCCTAGAATCCGAAAACCGGGTTAGGGTAGCAGGGATTCCAAGAGCCTTCTTGAGTCTTCGAGTTGAGAGAGAGAGTTTCAAGTGCTTAGAGCTTCCAAGAGTCTAAGTGTAATGTCTTGAGAGTCATCCCTTTTTCTTAGAATAGAGGGGCTATTTATAGAGTTTTCCTGGAAAATAGTCACATGCCACGCACATGTTTTAAGAAAAATTTCCGAAATACCATTTAATTATGTTTTAAAGGAGAAATTCCAGAAATGCCCTTTAATCATCAAAGTAATGCCCAAATTGCCCTGTTCTTCTAGCCACCAATCCAATCCCTCAATCAATTCCCAAAATGGGTCACATCCACGAGTCTTCTGCCTTGGAACACGTGGAGACTTCCCCGGGTCTAATACATTTAATTAGGTCACATGAACCCTAATTTGTACATTTAATTAGGTTTTTGTAAACCCTAATTTGTACATTTAATTCAATTAGGTCATGTGAACCCTAATATGCACTTGGACCCACAAAGTTCATATCTCTGTAGTGATTATTGTGGGAATTCTCATTTTCAATGTTTGTGCTTGTATGAAACTCATTCTAGGGTTTTTCATTCACATGTTGAATTAGATTTTGATTAATCTTTACATGACATGTCGTTAATTGATAATGGTAGTGATCATGGTTCTTCAGTAGAGAAATCTTCATTGCATGATTTGCTATCATTTGGTAATTTCTTTCTTGTTATCATTGCATGATTTTGAGAAAACTGTCTTGAATGGAAAGGAATTTGGTATTGGGTTGAAAAGTGATTATCATTGGATTGGATTAAGATATGGTTTGTATATATGTTTAGTTAAATCATTGGGATTAATTAATGCATTAAATGTTTTCATGTTAAATCATATTTTACATTCTTTCATGGGAAAATTTGTTAATATCTGTTTTGATGATATTCCTATTTTTATCAATGCTTGGAAAAATTCTTTAGTACTTGTTGAGTTTGATTATGATCATCGTAGTGTTAATTATGCTATTGAGTTTTTATCTTGTAAGGATAGATGTGACCTTTTAATTCCATTGATGCAATTATTTGATTTTGAATTTGCTATTGTCAATGGGAAGGGAAAGGTTATTTGTGTTTTGCAGATTCGGGATGGGTTCATACTCATCGAGGATAAGAGCATTCATTGTGCAAAACAATTCGGACAATGCATTGAAAGTCTACAGGGAAGTATTTTGAATATTGTTCTAGTAGATTATGTTTGTGGTTTTGAGTTACTTGATTTCTTCTTGATTAGACAAAAGTTTCACGTTGATTCGTTTTGTTTTGTGTTTAATCCAAGAATTCAAGTGTATTTGCATATGCGATGTGAAAAATTTCGAAAGTTGATATCTAACCCAGGATCGTTAGAGTGGGAGTATTTGTGAATGAACGAGATCATTAAGTTGATTTTTGATCTTGGAATTCGTGAATGGATGGATATGCATCGTGAAGAGTTCTACATACTGATATTTGATCCAGGAGGAGTTGGAACTTTTCAAATTCGGGCTTACGTTGCTGATGTTGCTTATACATTTAATTTGCCAGGTGAGACGCGTGATTATGTTTTGTTTGATGTTGCTAACTTAGTCCGTTTTGATGTAGGGTCAGATTTGAGGACAAATCTTTTTCAAGAGAAGGGAAATGATACAATCCTGACCAGGATCGCATCACACATTAATCACTCAGGAGTTCAACAAATGATCTTGGTAATTGAGCCATATATTCAGCTTATTCACACGGAAAATAATCAGAGTGCATGCAAAAGAGGATTAAGCTATTCTCGTGTGGGCCTTTTCAAGTCATCAAATATATCCATGCAAATCATATTATATCTTCAGCCCATGGGACTACGGAAGTTATAATCAATTGTGGGCAGCGCGTGAACATAATCTATTTAGTAAGCAAGCATGTGAAGTAACTTCCAAATCATGTGGGCCACGGATATTCAGCAAGTTAAAGGATTACTTTCATATTCACCATGTATGGGAATAAATTAAAAGGATGTGGGCCACGGATTAGTTCCTAGTTCATTACATTATTAATAATCCGCAACCAATTCACATGTTCAATTCATACTAACCAATTCACGCGGTATCAGCTTAGTCACGCGGTAATATAATTCCCGAATACAGCAAGGATTACGGAATTTTAATTCTAATTGGAGGAGGATTTGTTTCATATGGCAACAGTACGTGGCATCCGTTTTATACAATCTGATTTCATGGCATTTTGATTCTAGGAAATTAGTTTTAATACTAATATAATTAGAAATTTATTTAGTTAGGATTTTCTTTCCAAAACAGATTGTTATTTCCTTATGTAATTAGGATTTCTTTTTATTAGTATAAATAAGGGACATGGATGATGTAATTAGATACAAATCAGATTTTATTCAATATAATTATTTTGTGAGGTTTCTCATCTTTTGGTTCTTTAAGAATTCCTAGATTATTTTCTTAGTTTTCTTAAGATTCAATTATCAACTTATCATACAACAAATCACAGTTGTGTGTGGCGTTATTCTACCGCATCATTCAATCATACGGAGATTATCGTTTGAATTAAACGAGGGTCCAAGTGTTGTTGGTATTTCATCCTTCATACATTCAAATTGCTTGATCGACTATTCCAAGGTTTATCGTCTATATTCAGGCGAGGGATTAAGGATTCGAACGAGTTCCACCTTATAACTTGCTGGAAATGATCTGGGCGACGACCACCTCACGCAAGCGTGCCGTGGAGTCTATCAGGATCATTTCCAACAAGTTGATAGGATGGATAGCTTGCAACACCTTAACCCCTTGTCTATATATAGACGGTAATCTTGGTATAATTGATTGCTTAGGAAATCTGTGTCGGGTGAACACCAACGACACCTCGACCCCTCGCTTATATTGAAGCGGTAACCTCAGTTCAATCGACGATTGATGCGGTAGAAGACGCTACACACAACTATAATTGGTTGTATGATAAGTCAATTATGAATCTCAAAGAAGAACTAAGGAGTACCTAGGAATTCTTTAAAGAACCACAAGAAGATAAACAAACTCACAATTATATTGATGATCTGAAAATTGGTTGGTAAAACCATTATAGCATCAAGCCTATACTAAGCTTGGAAACAATCTAGAAATTGTGAAACACAAGCACACAATTGTTGAAACACAAACACACAATTGTTGAAACACATTTATAGAAATCATGCAAACAAAAAATAAATGTTAATTCCCTATTTTGGGTGAAAGAATCTCGAAATCCAAGAAAAGTCAAAAATTGGCAATTTGGATACAGGGGGTTCTCGTCGGGGCGAACCAAATGAACTGACTTTTCTTCGCCGGGGCGAAGTATTTAGCTTGGATATTCTCGCCGGGGCGAGCTCTTCACTGGGGTGGTGGAAATGTCCTATATTTGTCCGCCAGGGCGAGGTACTGGATTTTCCACCAAACTGATTTCTTTCGTTGTTTTTGTTCGATATGTCCATTTGCAAAATGTTCATGGGTTTCATATACTTGGACCCCACCTCCACAACCTCTATACTTGATTCAAACTCGTTCCATAGTTCGTGAATCATCCCGTTAAGTCTTTCTTTGAAGCGTTTGGCTCGAGCTCTTGTAACGGGTCCAAGTGGCAAATGCAATGGGTCTTCTCGGGCTTTGTCATAGGTTTCCGAACTAAGGATGTCCTCATCAGGTCTTAAGGGACATGTCAAAATATAACTCATCATACGCAAGATACTATGATGATCTAGAGTCCAAAGATCACTTGTACTACTATCACTAGAGGAATTCCTATTGACAAGCGAGTAAAACTCCATTAGGTATTCCTTAGCGAGCCACGTTCAGTGAACGTATTCTCCAATAAGCACTTACATACTTGCTTTAGTGTCTCCACACAAATGATTATGAGATCAATCATACTCTTCCTAAGAGCAAGCAACATATGTACTAATCTATCCGGATTCACTATTCCTCTTTTAGTAATCCAATGATTAAGAACGATTTTAGTTTTTAAGCTATCTATAATTTAGCTCTCATTAGCATGATCACCATCATGATTTTAAAAGCATTGCTCAAAACTATGGGTTTATCGCATTTAATATAATAGCATCATATGGATAAAGTAAAATGCCTTTAATACTTTTATTAATAAATGAATAAGATTACAAAGTATATGCTACATCATATCAAATATGATTGGCTTGTGTGCATACTACTTTCACGACGCCACTAACCAATTTGACGAGGAAGACAGTAAAGTTCGTATATACGGATAAGTGTGAAGAAAGTTTTCTAGAACTGAAGAAGAGATTGAGTGAAACACCTGTGTTGTCTCTACCCGAAAATACAGGGGGATTTGTAGTGTATAATGATGCATCACACAAGGGTCTTGGATATGTACTGATGCAGCATAGCAAGGTCATTGCGTACGCGTCACGCCAACTGAAAGATTATGAGAAGGGAGATCTGATTCATGACCTGGAGTTAGCGGCAGTGGTGTTTGCTCTGAAAATTTTGAGGCATTATCTGTATGGGGAGAGGTGTGAAATATACACAAATCACAAAAGTCTAAAGTATAACTTCACTCAGAAGGAATTAAATATGAGGCAGGGGAGATGATTAAAGTTGATTAAGGACTATGATTGTGAAATTTTGTACCATCCCGGTAAAGCCAATGTAGTAACTGATGCTCTAAGTAGGAAGGGCAGAGGAAAGTTGATGATGATGTCCACTTAAGAAGAACTGATAAAGGATATGGAAAGACTAGAGTTGGAACTCAAGTGTCCGAAAGCTGTAGACGAGAAATTGTATGCAATGGAAGCGAGTTTGACCTTGTTAGATAGAATAAAGGAGACTCGAGAGCAGGATGAAGAGTGTGTCAGAATCAAGAAGAGGATTTCAGAAGGTGAAGAATTAAAGTACAAAATTGACAACACCGGACTGCTAAGGTTTGAAGGTAGAATTTGGATACCTATGGTTCCAGAGTTGAGAGAAGAGATTCTGCAGGAAGCTCATTCTACAAGGTATTTGATACACCTGGTAGTAGTAAAATGTATCAAGATTTGCGCCAACACTTCTACTGCAACCGCTAGAGATTCCAGAGTGGATATGGGAGCACATCGCGGTGGATTTCGTGATGGGACTTCCAGTTACTCAAAAGGGTTACGATGCAATTTCGGTAATCGTCGATCGTTTACGAAATCTACACATTTTCTACCAATAAAAATCAGGTATAATTTGGAACAGTTAGCTAAGTTGTACGTTAAATAGATTGTGTCGCGACATGGAGTGCTGGTATCTATTGTGTCTGACAAGGATCCGCGCTTCACGTCAAATTTCTGGAGGAGCTTGTGATAGACTCCACGGCACGCTTGCGTGAGGTGGTCATCGCCCGGATCGTTTCTAGTAAGCAAATTGATGGACTCTTTCGAAATCTTAACCCAACGTCTAATCTGGAGACGAGAATCTTGATATATTCGATCAAGCAATTTGAATGTATGAAGGATGAAACACTAACAACACTTTGACCCTCGTTTAATTCAAACGATAATCTCCGTATGATTGAATGATGCGATAGAATAACGCCACACACAACTATGGTTTGTTGTATAATAAGTTAAATATGAATCCCAAAAGAAAAACTAAGAAATTAGCTTAGAAATTCTTCAAAGGACCAAAAGTAGAGAATAACTCTCAAATAAAATAAACTCTGAATAATAATGAATTATTGTGTTGAATTACAATCAAATGTCTATTTATACTAACTATGAAACCATAGAATCCCTAAAGGAAATAGCAATTGATTTGGAATCAAAATCCTATCTTAAAATATCCTAATTACAATAGAATTATGAAAATATGCTGAAATTAAGGAAAGAAAATCTAAACAAATGCCACTTGGAATCCTTGTTCAGTGCCTAGCGCCTCAGGCACTGGGTTTGCTTGTGATAGAGCGCCTCAGGCGCTGCGTTGCAGTGTTGCTCCATTTGGCCAGCGCTCTAGGCGCTAGAAAAACAAAGGGATGAGCGCTTGAAGCACTGAGTTGCAGAATAGCCCACACCTGGCTAGCGCTCTAGGCGCTGGAATCACAAGGTAGTGAGCGCCATAGGCCCTTGACCCAGACTTGGCTGAATTTTTGCCTCCTTTGCTCCTTGACTTGGGTCCCTCACTTGTAGTACATTCACCAATTTAAGTCCCAACTCCAACGCCTTTGAACTCGCATCCTTATCATTCCAAGCTTCTCGAATAAACCCATTAAGTCCTTCCCTGAAGCGTTTTGCTCGTGCTCTCGTCACTGGTCCAACTAGAACTTGCACCGGATCCGCTCCATAGCTCTCGCCCTTGCCCAAGCTAAGCATATCCTCATCATTCCTCTCCTTTTGACAAGGATTTGTCCTCAAATCATCATCTACATCAAACGGACTAAGGTCAGAAACGTTAAATGATGCACTAACATTATACTCACCTGGTAAATCCAGTTTATAGGCATTGTCATTAATGCGCTCGAGAACTTGAAATGGTCCATCTCCTTTAGGAAGAAATTTTGATCGTCGTTGAGCCGGAAATCTTTCTTTTCGCAAGTGTAACCATACCCAATCTCCCGGTTCAAAAATAACTTGACGTCGACCCTTATTGGCCTATTTTGCGTATTGCTCCGTCCTCCTCTCAATGTTGAGTCGAGTTTTCTCATGTATCTGCTTAATAAACTCAGCCTTTTGTTTTCCATCCAAGTTAGTATATTCAGAAACAAGTAACGGTGATAAATCCAACGGTGTTAAAGGATTAAAACCATATACAATCTCAAAGGGTGAAAAATTAGTAGCAGAATGAACAGATCGATTATAAGCAAACTCAACATGTGGTAAACATTCCTCCCAATGCTTAATATTCTTCTTAATGATTGCCCTTAATAATGCAGATAAAGTCCTATTTACAACCTCAGTTTGACCGTCAGTTTGTGGATGACAAGTAGTTGAAAATAACAGTTTAGTACCTAACTTACACCACAATGTCTTCCAAAAATAACTCAAAAACTTAGAATCTCTATCTGAAACAATTGTTCTAGGCATGCCATGCAATCGCACAATTTCTATAAAGAACAAATCAGCAATATGGGATGCATCATCAATTTTGTGACATGGAATAAAATTTGCCATCTTAGAAAATCTATCCATGACCACAAATATAGAATCATGACCACGCTTAAACCTAGGTAAACCCAACACAAAATCCATAGATAAGTCAATCCAAGGTTCACTAGATATAGGCAATGGCGTATACAATCCATGAGGCTGAACACGAGACTTAGCTTGTTTACACGTAATGCATTTATCACAAATTCTTTCTACATCTCGTTTCATATGAGGCCAATAAAAATGCTCTTTTAAAACAGACAAAGTCTTTTCAACACCAAAATGACCCATTAGGCCTCCCCCATGTGACTCCCTAATCAACAACTCACGCAAAGAACATGCAGGTATACATAGCTTATTTTCTCGAAACAGAAAACCATTAACTTTAAAGTATTTACCCACAACATTCTTCTCACATGATTTAAACTCTTCACAAAAATCAAGGTCACTAACATATAAGTCTTTGATTCGCTCAAAACCAAGCAATTTTGTATCAAGAGTATTTAATAACACGTACCTCCTCGAAAGAGCATCAGCAACAATATTCTCTTTACCTTGTTTGTATCGGATGACGTACGGAAATGTCTAAATGAACTCCATCCACCTTGCGTGTCTTTTGTTCAACTTATGTTGTCCTTTCAAGTACTTCAAGGATTCATGATCGGTGTGAATCACGAACTCTTTAGGCCAAAGGTAGTGTTGCCACGTTTCCAACGCTCGAACCAATGTATACATCTCCTTGTCGTAAGTAGGATAGTTTAGAGCCCCACTCAACTTCTCGCTAAAGTACGCCACTGGTTTCCCTTCCTACATCAACACAGCTCTAATTCCCAAATCTGAAGCATCACACTCAATTTCAAAGGTTTTAGCAAAGTTAGGTAAAACAAGCAAAGGAGCGTTAGTCAATTTATCTTTAATCAATTTAAACGCCTTTTCCTGTTCTTCACCCCACTTAAAACCCACACTCTTTTTAATTACTTCTGTCAATGGTGCTGTGATGTCGCTAAAGTTCCTCATAAATTGTCGGTAAAAACTTGCCAGTCCATGGAAACTACGAACTTGACTCACATTTGTTGGACTCGGCCATTCTCAGATTGCACGTATTTTCTCCTCATCCACTTGAACTCCCTGTGAACTCACAACAAACCCAAGAAAAACAATTCTATTCGTACAAAACGTGCACTTATCCATGTTAGCAAATAACTTCTCCTTACGAAGTACATCTAAAACAGAATTTAAATGCAATGCATGCTCTCCCAAGTTTTTGCTATATATCAAGATGTCGTCAAAATACACAACCACAAATTTCCCAATGAACGGACGCAAAACATGGTTCATTAATCTCATGAAAGTACTAGGAGCATTAGTTAGACCAAAAGGTAACACTAACCAATCATACAACCCATATTTTGTTTTGAAAGCTGTTTTCCATTCATCACCCTCATGCATGCGAATTTGATGATATCCACTTTTTAAATCAATTTTTGAAAATACACAAGAACCATGCAATTCATCTAACATGTCATCTAAACGTGGAATGGGATGTCGATATTTTACCGTAATGTTATTTACTGCTCGACAATCGATGCACATGCGTCATCTCCCATCCTTTTTTGGCACTAAGATCACTGGAACTGCACAAGGACTCATGCTTTCCCTCACGAACCCTTTCTCTATTAGTTCGCCAACTTGTCTTTGTAACTCCTTCGTTTCTTCGGGATTACTCGATAGGCTGGACGGTTTGGAATGGTAGCGCCGGGTACGAAATCAATTTGATGCTCAATTCCCCAAATTGGTGGTAATCCATATGGAAGCTTCTCGGGAAATACATCCTTATAATCCTGCAAAAGAGAAGAAACAACACTAGACAAAGAAGAATCGTTAGCATTAGTGTTCAAAAGTGCCTCCTTATACCGAAGTATAACCATCGGCTATTTAGCATCTAAAGCTCGCCTCACGTCGCTCTTTTTTGTATAGATATTTATTTTTCGCTCCTCATCTTTTCTCTTCTCTCTTTCTTTTTCTCTCTTATTTTTCCCCTCATTATTTTTTTCCTCTTGATTTTTCTTTTCTTCACTCTCTTTCCTTTTTTCATGATCTCTCTGCAGATGAAGTTGATCCTCATGCACTTGTTGTGGTGACATAGGACATAAAGTAATCTTCCTTTTATTGTGAACGAAAGAATACTCATTTGAAAAACCGTCAGGCTTCACACGTCTATCAAATTGCCAAGGTCGACCAAACAATATGTGACCCGCCTGCATTGGAACCACGTCGCATAAAATTTCATCCACATACTTCCCAATGGTAAATGGCACCAAAACCTATTTAGTCACTTTAATCTCATTACTATCATTGAGCTATTGCAATCTATATGGTTGAGGATGTTTGGTTGTAGGAAGCCCCAATTTCTCTACCATAGCCTTACTTGCCACATTCGTGCAACTACCCCCATCTATCACGACGCAACAAATCTTCCCATTCACTAAGCACCTGGTGTGAAACAAATTTTCCCGCTGCTCATTGCTTTCTTCCTTCACTTGTGCACTAAGCACTCGTCTAGTCACCAAAACTTCCCCAATTATTGCAACTTCCCTGTCTTCTACCTCCTCTAACAGTGGCATAAAATCAGTATCGCTATCTTCCCCTTCGGTCTCCATTTCCCCATTGTCAAGTAGTAACATCGTTCTTTGATTCGGACATTGACTGGCAATATGTCCCCTTCCTTGACATTTAAAACATTTAATATCTCGATTAGGACTAAAAGAAGAAGGGTCAGTTTTACCTTGCACTCCCTTATTAATCGTCTCTATTTTTGGCTCAAATTTGGATTTGCTTACGGCTGGTTTCTCCTCTCGCTTCCCAACATTAGACTTCCATGATGATCCTGAATTAGGTATCGAACGTTGGCTACCTCTCCTCTTAAGCTGTTTCTTAATCTTGATAGCCACGTGAACCATATCCTCCAATACCAAGTAATGTTGACGTTCCACTAAGTCTGCAATCTCCCAATTCAATCCCGTCGAAAACCTGGCCATTGTTGATTCGCCATCCTCATTGATGTTTGCCCTAGCCATCAACATCTCCATTTCCTTGTAATAATCCTCTACACTCCTACTACCATGCTTCAAACTTTGCAAACTCCTAACTATCTCTCGGTGATAGTAATCTGGCACGAATCTCTTTTTCATCACGGCCTTCATATCTTCCCAAGTTTTAATCGGATGCTCTCCACACCTCCTTTGGCTAATCGTCAAATGATCCCACCAAGTAACAGCATAAGCTGAGAATTCTATGGCGGCGAGTTTTACTTTCTTTATCCCTGAATAGTTATGACATTCAAATATCCAATCCATCTTCTTTTCCCACTCTAGATAGGCCTCCGGATCACTTCTTCCTTGGAAAGTCGGAATTTTCATTTTTATACTATCCAAGTTGTTGTCCTCTCTATCTCGACACCCTCTATCCCTAGCTCCTCGTCGTCTCCGATGTAAGAAGTCGGACTCTCGATCATCCTCTTCACTAAATCCTCCATCATTGAAATCAGTTTCTTTCACCCTTGCTCTTCTTTGCTGAGCTACCCCTTTTTGTTGAGATCCCTGGCGGTTTTGAGAAGATTCTCCCCGAGTAACGCTTAATTGGTCCAAGCGCTCATGCACCTGTTCCATTGCCATATCCAACCTCCTACCCCATTCCTTATTCATAGCTTCAATCATCAACTTCATATCAGCTGACAATGAAGGTTCTGCAAATGTTCCTTTGTCTTTTGAGTTAGACATACTTTCTACAAAACAAAGGTTAGTAGCAAAATAGTTTCCTCACCACTCCCTTACGTGTTTCACTCGATTAATGTTTCACTCGTGTATCACTCAATAGGCTTTTCCCCTCAATTGATCTCACCACTAAGCCTTTTACCTCTAATTATTCTCTCTAATAGGTTCTTTTTGAATTTACCTACCAAAATTTCTCGGTTTTACTAATCAATTCAAAATAACTTATCACAAACAACTATAGTAGGTATGAATATAAGTACCAACAATCTCGATTACGAAATTGAAGATGAAATCTGCGAAAAAATTGAAATAACTGAAATAAAATTTTCTATACTCTTTTTTTTTACTCTCAAATCCAACGACACAATAAAGATAGATACTTAGCTAGAAAACACAGCTCTGATACCAAATGATAGACTCCACGGCACGCTTGCGTGAGGTGGTCGTCGCCCGGATCGTTTCTAGTAAGCAAATTGATGGACTCTTTCAAAATCTTAACCCAACGTCTAATCTGGAGACGAGAATCTTGATATATTCGATCAAGCAATTTGAATGTATGAAGGATGAAACACCAACAACACTTTGACCCTCGTTTAATTCAAACAAAAATCTCCGTATGATTGAATGATGCGATAGAATAACGCCACACACAACTATGGTTTGTTGTATGATAAGTTAAATATGAATCCCAAAAGAAAAACTAAGAAATTAGATTAGAAATTCTTCAAAGAACCAAAAGTAGAGAATAACTCTCAAATAAAATAAACTCTGAATAATAATGAATTGTTGTGTTGAATTACAATCAAATGTCTATTTATACTAACTATGAAACCATAGAATCCCTAAAGGAAATAGCAACTAATTTGGAATCAAAATCCCATCTTAAAATATCCTAATTACAATAGAATTATGAAAATATGCTGAAATTAAGGAAAGAAAATCTAAACAAACGCCACTTGGAATCCTTGTTCAGTGCCTAGCGCCTCAGGCACTGGGTTTGCTTGTGATAGAGCGGCTCAGGCGCTGCGTTGCAGTGTTACTCCATTTGGCCAGTGCTCTAGGCACTAGAAAAACAAAGGGATGAGCGCTTGAAGCGCTGAGTTGCAGAATAGCCCACACCTGGCTAGTGCTCTAGGCGCTGGAATCACAAGGTAGTGAGCGCCATAGGCGCTTGACCCAGACTTGGTTGAATTTTTGCCTCCTTTGCTCCTTGACTTGGGTCCCTCACTTGTAGTACATTCACCAATTTAAGTCCGAACTCCAACGCCTTTGAACTCGTATCCTTATCATTCCAAGCTTCTCGAATAAACCCATTAAGTCCTTCCCTGAAGCGTTTTGCTCGTGCTCTCGTCACTGGTCCAACTGGAACTTGCATCGGATCCGCTCCATAGCTCCCTCCCTTGCCCAAGCTAAGCATGTCCTCATCAGCTTGCATGAAAGGTTAGGAACCAGTTGAGGTTGAGTACAACATATCATCTGTGATGCCCCCGAATTCGGACGTTGGCCGCCCGAATAAGGGTCCGACATTATCTCGTACTTCTATCGTAACTTAACCAATGATCCCATAATCATATTGGTTGAATTAGTCTAATACAGACTATACAATCATGAGTATGGGATCATTGGTTAATTTACGAACTATTTCAACCAATATGATTATGAGATCATTGGTTAAGTTAAGATAGAAGTACGAGATAACATCGGACTCTTATTCAGGCAGCCAGCATCCGAATTCGAGAGCGTCACATCATCCTCAAACGAATGGGCAAAGCGAACGAACGATTCAAACATTTGAAGACATGCTTAGGGCATGTGTTATAGACTTCAAGGGCAGTTGGGATGATCATTTACCTTTGGTGGAATTTGCATATAATAACAGTTATCATATAAGTATTGGCATGCCGTCATATGAAGCATTATACGAAAGGGGGTGCAGAACACCGTTGTGTTGGGATGAAGTTGGTGAACGGAGACTGTTGGGACCTGAATTAGTACATCAGACCGTGGATGTTATTAGAATAATAAGAGCTCATATAGTAGCAGCTCAGGATCGACAGAAGAAGTATGCCGATTTGCATCGCCAGAAGCAAGACTTTGAAGTTGGCAGCTTCGTGTTTTTGAAAGTATCTCCCTAGAAAGGGAAGAAGATCAGATTTGGGAAGAAGGGAAAATTGAGCCCCAAATTCATAGGACCATTTGAGGTTCTAAAGAGAGTAAGTGAAGTAGTGTACGAGGTGGCCCTACCTCTTGAACTTGAGCACATCCACAATGTATTTCATGTTTTAGTGTTACGTCCATATAAACGTGACTATAAGCATGTGATATCCTACGAACCAATTCAAGCGGAGAAGGACTTGTCATATGAAGAAATTCCTGTCCAAATTCTAGATAGGAAAGAGCAGACGCTAAGGAATAAGGTTATACATTCGGTTAAAGTACTTTGGAGGAACCACATGAAAGTAATATGCCCTCAAGCCAATTATATTTGATGTAATAAACATTTACTTTGTAATCTTATTCAAATATTAATAATAGAATAAAAGGCATATTTTATACATGTTAATTGGTTGAATTAATAAATGTGATGAACCCATAAATTTCGAGCAATGCTTTTAGAATCATGATGAGATCATGCTAGTGAGATCTAAATTCAAGAAAGCTCAAAACTAAAATGTTCCTAATCGTTGGATCACTAATATTGGGATTACTGATCCGGATAGATTAGTACATACTATGCTTGATCTTTAGAAGATGATGATTGATCTCATAATCATTTGTGTGGAGACACTAAAGCAAGTATGTAGGTGCTTATTGGAGAATAAGTTCACTGAACGTGACTCGCTTAAAGAACCCTAATGGAGTTTTATTCACCTGTTAATAGGGACATTTTTAAGTGATAGTTGTACAAGTGATCCTTGGACTTGAGATCATCATAGTACCTTGTGTATGTTAAGTTATACTTTGTCATATTCCTTAATACCTTTGGGTATGTCATAAGGTATGTACGGGTATAATAAAGTATACACGAAGGTAGGTAAATGATCGACAAAGGATCTACCACTTCTGATAAAGGGAGAGAATGTCCTATGCGATTTGATAAATGACAGCTCAGAAATTCCTGGCCAGGGTTGAATGAAATTAGAAAGGAGTTTCTAATTTACATTAATCGGAGTTGTGCATTCTTGGATCGAAATGCATATGATTAAATAAAATAAGACTTGTCAGTAATTCCATGTCTTATATTTAATCTGGACATTGTATGGTAGAAGGATTGAATTGTACGGTAACTACTGCTGAATAGGTTCTATGTGATTAAACGTTGATTTCATATTATACGGATAGTCATGATACATTATCGTAAGGTGTCCCTCATGATGTATAATAAATATTATTTATTTATATATGAATTAAAGGAGTTTAATTCATTATAAATAATATTAGAATATTTATTCTACGACCGGCATAATATTGAACCTAAAGGGTCACACCGCAAAAAGAATAATATTATATTGAAAACAATTGGCTTAATGATAATAAATTGAGTATTTAATTTATTAGTTCAATAAATTGAAATGCTTAATATTTATAATGATATATTTGGAGAAATATTGAATTATAAATTAATGAGAGAAATCTTATTATTATTATTATCATTTAATTCTTAATTAGATTTAGAATTAATTTAAATGAAATGTAAATATCATTTAAATTAAATGCAAATTTGAATTTGGTCAAATAATTGCAAAACATGTGTTAAGTGCTTAAATGCAAAACATGTGGGTTAGGAGAATATTGATACTTACATATTATGTAAGTATTATACTTGGTGGAATACTAATTAAATTAGAGTTTCTCCTAATTAACCTAACTAAGCAAACTAAGTTATGAACTAGTAGCCTCCATCTCAAGAACACAAAATTAGAGATCAAGTTGTTGATCAAATCTTCAAAGTGTTCTTCATGTATTGTTTTGTTATTCTTAAGAGTTAGGGATAAAAGAACTTATTGGATTAGCCATCCAAGATTTGTAAAAATCAAATATTGTTTCATATAATCATTCTTGGTGGATCACCTCTAGAGTGCTTCATACACTTTGAAGCTAGTGTTTAATCCAAGGAACAAAGAAAGGAGGAGCTTGAAGAAATCAACAAGGAGTAGATCTTGTAGCGGTTCAAAGGTTGGATCTATTAAGGTATATTTCTTGTTCATCTTCTTCTTCAATTAATAGCTATGCATAAGGTGATTCATGGATAAGTTGCAAAAATTTTAATTTCCATTTTCCGTTGCGTATCTCAATTAGATTGTGATTTTGCAAACTTACAGTGGTATCAGAGCCATCCTTATGCGTACTATTAATTGTATCAATCATATATATGTTGATATGTGTTTAGAACAATTTTTTGGGTATAATTGTTAGTATGAAATTATATTTTTTGGAAAAACAGCAAAATAAAAAAAAAGGACACTGTTCACCGCCGGACACTGTTCACCGTCGGAAACTGTTCATCGGGCAGCCCGAGCACTGTTCGTCGGGCAGCCCGGGCACTGTTCACTGGTCAGCCAGGACACTGTTCACCAGGCAGCCTGGGCACTGTTCATTAAAAAAAATTTGATTTTCCAATTTTACATTTTCAATGTTAAAAATAAAGATGTTTATTTTGGACTTGAAATTGGTTTAAAATAAAGGAGTTTATTTTAATTAATATTGGATTTCAATTTTGAACAAAGATTCTAAATTTTTATAAAGGAGTTTATATTAATTTGGAATGAATTAAAATAAAGGAGTTTATTTTAATTGGATTTTGAATTTCTACTAGACAATTGCCCATTAAATGATATCAATATATATTGAATGGTTTATTATTCATGAGATGAATGGTATTTATATATGTTGATATATATATAAGGGATTATTAAGGACTATTGACCAATGTGATTGGATTTAATTTGAATGGATGCTTGAATGAATGGTTTTATTCATAATGGGGTCTACGTACCTCGCCTATCTAAATTTCTAAATGTAATTTCTATCTCTCTCCTATGTACTTCCCCTTGATTGTTGATCAAGGTTTCTATTTTGTTAAAATGAATGTAATAGGATTTAATAGAGTTACTAGAGAAATTGGAACCGAAGAGCAGGAGCATTGAAGACCCATTTGTAATGAAGCCTGGGTTGAATGTAATAGTTATATTCAAATTTATTCTTGCACCCTAGGTTTGACCTATTGATTTACTCGGTGGCTCGAGTGAATCAAATTAGATTAAGTCCATAATCATCCCATATAGAATATAGTATTCTATGAATGCATGCTTATAATATATATATTAAATATATTATTATTCATGTTGATGAATGTTTAATATGACGCGTATTTATATATATACACTTGCATGCGCGCTAAACAAGATGAGACCATTAATAACAAAACCCTCATTTCAAAATATTAAGTTGAATACGTTTAAAGGTATTTCAAAAATATCAAACGTAGCCTTCTAGCATGATAAAGCAATAGAGTATTAATTATTTAATATTAGTTTATTGTGCACACACAAGACTCGTATTAAATTTTTAAGATGTTGGCTTTATTACATTAAAAATGTTTTATAAGGAATTGAACAATACTAGTTTTGTTGTGCACACACAAGGACTATATTTTTCTATTCGCTTATACGAAAATGCTAGGCGAAACTTAACTTGGATTATTTTAGTTCGGATGTGCACACACTTGACTATTATAATCTAAGAGGCAAAATACAAGGAGTTACATAGTTGATGTAATTGACAAGAGTTGTCTACCCTTTGAATAAATATATGGTTTGTTGTGCACACACAAGGCTGCATATTTATGTCAATAGGATCCTTACTCACTAAACAGATTTTTGAAAATTTGTCAAACTATATATGGAGGGTCATATAGTTTGTATAAAATAGTGGGAGACACCCTTTTAATAAAGTCCTATATTAAATTGGTGATTAATAAAATGAATATATGCTAATATTGTTTAAATAAAAATTCATTTACAGATTTTTATAAATGGCCCATTCACTATCACTGCGGAGCATATTGGATGTTAATAAATTAACCGGACCGAACTATACGGATTGGTTAAGAAATTTGAGAATTGTTCTCACCGCTGAAAAATTATCTTATGTCCTTAATTCGCATGTTCCTGCAACTGTTGCAGAAACTGCCTCTGAGGAAGAGATTGCTACTTTTAAAAAGTGGCAAGATGATGCTATGGTAGCTCAATGCATCATGCTCGTATCCATGAGTAACGAGTTACAATGTCAACATGAGAAAATGGATGCACCTGCTATATTGCTTCACCTGCAAAAGTTGTATAGTGAACAAAGTAGGTCTGCAAGATATGAGATATCTAAGGAGCTCTTCCGATCTAGAATGACCGATGGCCCTACAGTGCAGGCACATGTCCTCAAAATGATCAATTTGATTGAACAATTGGGACAACTGGGTTTTGTAATGGATGGAGAGTTAAGCCAAGATTTGATCTTGCAGTCACTCCCGGACTCCTACTCACAATTTGTTGTGAATTTTCACATGAACAAGCTTGATGTCAGCTTGCCTGAATTGCTTAACATGTTGAAAACTACAAAGAGTCACTTTCCATCCAAGAAAGACCAAGTCTTACTGATAGGTGACGCTTCTAAGAAAAGGAAGTGGCCCAAAGGAGCTTCTGCTAAGAAGAAAAATTCTAAGAAGGCAAAAGGAAAGACAGTTGATAAAGGTAATAAGAATAAAACAAATGCGGATAGCAAAGGAGTTTGCTTCCACTGCAATAAGCCTGGACATTGGAAGAGAAACTGCAAGGATTACCTTACAGAGGCAAAGCAGAAAAAGCTTGTTGAAGCTTCAGCTACGGATACAAGTTTATTCATGATTGAAATAAATCTTTCTGTAAGTCAAAATTCTACTTGGGTATTAGATACCGGTTGTGGTTCTCACATATGCAATTCATTGCAGGGAATAAGCAGAAGTAAAAGGCTAAACAAGGGAGAAGTAACTCTACGAGTGGGAAATGGAGCAAAGGTTGCTGCATTAGCTGTGGGGACTTATTGTTTAGCACTGCCTACGGGAAAATCTATCAATTTAATAAATTGTTATTATGTACCTGTTCTCATTAGAAACATTATATCTATTTCTATGTTGGACAAAGAAGGATCCGATGTTATATTTAAGAACAATGGTTGTTCTATTTATAATAATAATGTTTTGTTTGGAACTGGTAGATTAATTGATGGACTTTACTTACTTGACTTACATGAAAATATTTTTCAAATTGAACAAACTTGTAAAAGAAAAAGAGATGAAGTAAATCATACTTTCATGTGGCACTGTAGACTCGGTCACATCAATGAAACAAGATTAAACAAGTTGCATATTGATGGTCTTTTAGAACCATTCGATTTTGAATCATATCCAACTTGTGAATCATGTCTCATGGGTAAAATGACTAAATCTCCATTTAGTGGACATGGAGAGAGAGTTGCAGGGTTGTTAGAGTTGGTACATACAGATGTATGTGGACCTATGACAACAGATGCTAGAGGAGGGTATTCGTATTTCATTACATTCACTAATGATCATTCAAGATTTGGATATGTGTATTTAATGAAATACAAATCCGAATCATTTGAAAAGTTCAAAGAATTCAGAAGTGAAGTAGAGAAACAAACTGGCAAAAGTGTTAAGATTCTTCGATCAGATCGAGGAGGAGAATACTTGAGCAATGAGTTTCTTAATCATCTCAAAGAAAATGGTATTCTCTCTCAATGGACGCCTCCTGGTACGCCACAATTAAATGGTGTTTTTGAAAGGAGGAATCGTACCTTGTGTACGGTCCATGATGAGTTTCACCGACCTTCCAATATCATTCTGGGTCATGCCCTAGAAACGGCTGCATATCTACTAAACAAGATTCCCTCAAAATCCGTCCCCAAGACTCCATATGAGATGTGGACAGGGAGGAAACCCAGTATTAAGCATGTTAAAATTTGGGGTTGTAACGCTTATGTAAAGAAGTTACAAAGCGACAAACTTGAGGCTAGATCTGATAAGTGCAAATTTGTGGGGTATTCTAAAGAAAGTTTAGGATATTATTTCTATAATCCTACCGAGCAAAAGGTGTTTGTTGCCAAACACGCTACCTTCTTTGAAAAGGAGTTTATCCTTGAAGGGGCTAGTGGGAGGAAAATAGATCTTGAAGAAATTCAAGAACCACAAATCACTACAGATCAAGTGGATGAACATGTTCAAGTAGATATAACTTATGTACCACAACCGAGTCGTAAATCTGGAAGAGTGCCGAAAATATCTAAAAGGTATACACTCATTATAGAAGATGATGATGGGGTACGCATCATAACTGATGATGATCCAGTAACATATGATGAGGCTATGAGTAGTAAACACTCTGAGAAATGGCAAATAGCCATGAAATCCGAAATGGACTCCATGTATGAAAACCAAGTATGGACTTTGGTTACTCCACCTGAAGGCATTGTGCCTATAGGGTGTAAATGGGTCTTTAAGAAAAGGACTAGAGCAGATGGCAAGGTGGAGACCTATAAGGCCAGACTGGTTGCAAAAGGTTTCAAACAAAGACAAGGAGTTGACTATGATGAAACCTTCTCACAAGTAGCCATGCTCAAGTCCATCCGGATTTTACTTGCGATTGCAGCTTACTATGACTACGAAATCTGGCAAATGGACGTGAAAACGGCCTTCCTCAATGGGAAACTAGATGAAGATGTATATATAATACAGCCAGAGGGTTTTGTTTCAAAGGTTGGAACAAATCAAGTGTGTAAGTTACAAAGATCCATTTATGGATTGAAACAAGCTTCTCGAAGTTGGAGCATCCGTTTTGATGAGATAATCAAAGAGTTTGATTTTATCAAAAATGAGGATGAACCATGTGTGTGCAAGAAAGTTAGTGGGAGTGCTGTGACATTCCTGGTATTATATGTTGATGATATATTACTTATAGGGAATGACATACCGATGCTACAATCAGTTAAAATTTGGTTATCTAAACACTTCTCGATGAAGGACTTGGGAGAAGCATCCTACATATTGGGGATAAAGATCTATAGAGATAGATCAAAGAGGATGCTCGGCTTGACCTAAGGTGCATACATTGATTCGATGCTAAAGAGGTTTAGCAGGCAAGACTCTAAGAGAGGGCTCATACCGATGAGTCATGGAGTAAATCTCTCTAAGAAATTATCCCCAAAGACACCTGAAGAGAGAGAACGCATGAATCAAATACCTTATGCTTCGGCAATAGGATCCATAATGTATGGAATGATATGTACCAGACCAGATGTTGCTTATGCACTTAGTGTAACAAGTAGATATCAGTCTAATCCTGGAGAAGAACACCGGAAAGCTGTGAAAAACATCTTGAAGTACTTAAGAAGAACTAAAGATGCGTTTCTAGTATATGGTGGGTCTGATTTGAAACTAGAGGGCTTTACAGACTCAAGTTTTCAAACTGACCAAGATGACAGTAAATCCATGTCAGGGTATGTATTTACCTTGAACGGTGGAGCAGTGAGTTGGAAGAGTTCCAAACAGCAAACAGTTGCTGACTCAGTGACAGAGGCAGAGTATATAGCTGCAAGTGAAGCTGCAAAGGAAGCTGTTTGGATGAAGAAGTTCATTTCTGAACTCGGGGTAGTTCCTAGCATTACTGGACCCATTCCGGTTCATTGTGACAACACTGGAGCTGTTGCACAGGCTAAGGAACCCAGGTCTCATCAGAGATCCAAACACGTGTTGCGGCGATTTCATTTAATTAGAGAAATAATTGAAAGAGGAGATGTCACCTTAGAAAGAGTGGACTCCCAGAACAACATTGCAGATCCATTTACTAAAGCATTATCGCAAGATCAATTCAATCGCCATTTCGATAAAATGGGTATTAGATACCAAGGTGATTGGCTTTAGTGCAAGTGAGAGATTGAAAGTAATATGCCCTCAAGCCAATTATATTTGATGTAATAAGCATTTACTTTGTAATCTTATTCAAATATTAATAATAGAATAAAAGGCATATTTTATCCATGTTAATTGGTTGAATTAATAAATGTGATGAACCCATAGTTTTCGAGCAATGCTTTTAGAATCATGATGAGATCATGCTAGTGAGATCTAAATTCAAGAAAGCTCAAAACTAAAATGTTCCTAATCGTTGGATCACTAATATTGGGATTACTGATCCGGATAGATTAGTACATACTATGCTTGATCTTTAAAAGATGATGATTGATCTCCTAATCATTTGTGTGGAGACACTAAAGCAAGTATGTAGGTGCTTATTGGAGAATAAGTTCACTGAACGTGACTCGCTTAAAGAACCCTAATGGAGTTTTATTCACCTGTCAATAGGGACGTTTTTAAGTGATAGTTGTACAAGTGATCCTTGGACTTGAGATCATCATAGTACCTTGTGTATGTTAAGTTATACTTTGTCATATTCCTTAATACCTTTGGGTATGTCATAGGGTATGTACGGGTATAATAAAGTATACACGGAGGTAGGTGAATGATCGACAAAGGATCTACCACTTCTGATAAAGGGAGAGAATGTCCTATGCGATTTGATAAATGACAGCTCAGAAATCCCTGGCCAGGGTTGAATGAAATTAGAAAGGAGTTTCTAATTTACATTAATCGGAGTTGTGCATTCTTGGATCGAAATGCATATGATTAAATAAAATAAGACTTGTCAGTAATTTCATATCTTATATTTAATCGGGACATTGTATGGTAGAAGGATTGAATTGTACGGTAACTACTGCTGAATAGGTTTTATGTGATTAAACGTTGATTTCATATTATACGGATAGTAATGATACATTATCGTAATGTGTCCCTCATGATGTATAATAAATATTATTTATTTATATATGAATTAAATGAGTTTAATTCATTATAAAAAATATTAGAATATTTATTCTACGACCGGCATAATATTGAACCTAAAGGGTCACACCGCAAAAAGAATAATATTATATTGGAAACAATTGGCTTAATGATAATAAATTGAGTATTTAATTTATTACTTGAATAAATTGAAATGCTTAATATTTATAATGATATATTTAGAGAAATATTGAATTATAAATTAATGAGAGAAATCTTATTATTATTATTATCATTTAATTCTTAATTAGATTAAGAATTAATTTAAATGAAATGTAAATATCATTTAAATTAAATGCAAATTTGAATTTGGTCAAATAATTGCAAAACATGTGTTAAGTGCTTAAATGTAAAACATGTGAGTTAGGAGAATATTGATACTTATATATTATGTAAGTATTATACTTGGTGGAATACTAATTAAATTATGGTTTCTCCTAATTAACATAACTAAGCAAACTAAGTTATGAACTAGTAGCCTCCATCTCAAGAACACAAAATTAGAGATCAAGTTGTTGATCAAATCTTCAAAGTGTTCTTCATGTATTGTTCTTGTTATTCTTAAGAGTTAGGGATAAAAGAACTTATTGGATTAGCCATCCAAGATTTGTAAAAATCAAATATTGTTCCATATAATCATTCTTGGTGGATCACCTCTAGAGTGCTTCATACACTTTGAAGCTAGTGTTTAATCCAAGGAACAAAGAAAGGAGGAGCTTGAAGAAATCAACAAGGAGTAGATCTTGTAGCGGTTCAAAGGTTGGATCTATTAAGGTATATTTCTTGTTCATCTTCTTCTTCAATTAATAGCTATGCATAAGGTGATTCATGGATAAGTTGCAAAAATTTTAATTTCCATTTTCCGTTGCATATCTCAATTAGATTGTGATTTTGCAAACTTACACCACACAGCTGAAGAAGCTACGTGGAAATTGGAAGAAAATATGAGGAAGAATTTTCCGCATCTTTTTGAGTGATCTTATGTTGAAATTTCGGAGACAGAATTCTTATAAGGAGGGGGGATGTAAGGACCCCGAATTCTAAGCGTCATTATTAAGAAATTAATTTCTAATGAGTTAAATTCTTTTGCGAATTAATTTAAACCATTATGCGGTTTGGGTGATTATGTGTGATTATATGATAATTTATTTAATAGACAAGTATAATGGGCTAGCCCTGTAAATTATTGTAAACAAGCCCAAGAAACTAATTGTATATTGGACTTGTAGATGGTTAAAATATTAGTGATAATAAATAGTTCCACTAAGAAATTTTTAATAATGGACTAGTCCTATTTATTTATTAAACAAGCCCAATCCGAAGTAAGTATGGACTTGTGGTTTGGACTTATAAGTAATTAAATTGACCCAACCTAGGTAAACATGGTCAGCCTTATAAGGGGGGAGGTCCATTAGAAATACATTCGGTAAGCCCAATTAGGGATTTACTTTAAAATAGCTGAATACATATTTTAATCGGCAATATAGGATTTCTTCCGTGTCTTGCACACAATTTATCTAGGCCAATGGCCTATTACCCTACCTGCGAAATGATCACCATGGGTATGTTGGGGGAAAAGAGTTGGTAGTACTTTCTACCTAATCTCCCTTAGTCCATGGGTATAGTCCATTGTGTGTTGATCCTACGGTTTGGAGTAAAGACCAACGAATGGGTAAGCTTTCTCTATAAATAAAGCTCCTATTCCATATGATAAGTTGCTGAGATAGTTCGGTCTGTTATAGAGAGAAACATTGTGATCTTGAGAGCAAGGAGGAGGGGTGGCCGAAAGGAAGGGAATCTAACAAGCGGATGCCCTCTAGTTTCATCAACTACTTCGGGATGAAGAGAAGAAGTGTAACCAAATCAAGGAGGTGAGAAGTTTTAATCTTAGTAGTTAAAGTTTATCTATATTAATATTATGATTGGTTCCAATGTGAGAACTAACTTAATGGTCAGAAATGGTACATTAGCCAAGTGTTATGTGATCATTCTTAAATAAGACCATGAATGTTGTCCAAAAGGCTTATGACCGAGTCCTAGTTAAACCAATGTAAGGTGTGGTCTACGTCAGAAAGGAATATAAAGTTTAACTAGCAAAAACGTGTAATAATGAGTAATAATGGGAATATCGAAGCCGTCCCGATGAGGTTCGCCTGTGGCGCTCCCAAATCCGGGTTCCTTACCTTTGGCATTTGGTGCTCACGATCCAACAATACCGTACACATTCTATAAACTATTACGGAATAATAAACATACATTGTCCATAACAAATAGGTTCTACATTAATCCCAAGATCTAACAACCTTAAATCGATTACATGACCTTAGAATCCCAAAAGATTTACATAAGTATTTCTACATAATTTATTAAAATAACGAAGCTTGCTCGTTGACTATTCTTGAACCTTTCCCTAGCCTTTATCCTTCTTTGAACACTCGGGCTTAATTGAAATGAATATCATGACATAGCAAGAGTGAGCAACTATTTTTCTCAACAAGTATTAAGTACAGAGAAAGTATATATATCATGATTGAGGAGAAATTTAATCCGTATAATGTTCGTGAAAGGACAAAGATTCGAATTTCAAAGAGTGCAAGAATAAATAGGAAATGCTGAGTGGTCGTAATTAACCTTGAACAAATTCGGAAGTTTACCAGTAATTACACCGGACCTCTTAAAAGTTTTGGTAATCGAGGGGATCAGCCTCTCATACCTGGTGAATATGCATACCACTTAAAATCGGGCAATTAATTGTTTTTCAATTTACTGCCTTAATAAAATGTTCTTTTCTCAGTCGAAGAGTCCTTACCAACAATTGGCTTGGAAGCTGCTTTTAAAACTTAATTGAATCTAAACGTGTTCGGTCTCAGCTGATATAACTAGCTTAGACTTAACAGTTCATGAATACTAGAACTTCAATTTCTTGAGCATAGTCCAGTAATAGAACAAGTTTTAAAGGTACACGAGTGCAATGAGTAATCATAACAATGAGGTGGAATAATTTTCAATAATTACACCACTTAGATATCTTTCCAATAAATACAAGTCTGAATACAAGAACTTCTACCAAGTACAAATAGCAATACATACCATGGATATGGAGCAATCAACAACAACTAACATGCTTGAAATAATGATTTAAGTTTAAATATGGAGATTTACATTATATGAAAAAACTGGCACGCAATATATGAGGTGGTGCGAGTTAAGGAACTTGGCTTGCACATGCGTTAATAACTTGACGTTAATCGTCCTTCAAGTATATCTTACATAGTTCATTAAAGTGACCATTAAGACACATTGATTGCCACTACGACAAAGTAGTCGGGTGTCTCGCTCCCCGGTGAGCGAGCAGCTGCCCAGCTCGCCGGTGAGCTAGCGGGGGTTGCAAGGGGGCAGCGCCCCCTGGAAGCCAAGCGTAAAAATGTAATTAAACTATGGAGTCATTCTACGACCAGTAAGTTAACTCTACGATCACTAAGGTCTTTCTGACTCAATGAAGTTATGCCAAGGTTGCTTGGGCCAAGCTCTACGATTTTGGAATGACTGGCTAGCTTACTCTATGATCGCCGAGAGATACTCTACGATTGTCGAGTAACATGGCTGACGGACTCTATGATCGTCGAGAGATACTCTATTGTGATGCCCCCAAATTCTCTACACTCCCTGTAACATATTTGGTGCTTACGTGAAACTATTCAACTATAAATATTCCATAATATATAACTTCTATCCATCCAAAGTTCACAGTATCCCATAACAAATAATAGTTCTCGTCAGGATGTTAACTGTATTTGGATACGCTTATTTGGATGTATAGATTTATATCTTATGGATATCTCTTTCATAATTATATTCCCTATATATCTGACATTCACAGTATCAATGATAAGTTTGTTCTGGAATTGAGAGGCGCATTTCGGTAAAGGTGACACCTTACCGGCACTCATTAAGTGTAACCTCAGTGCTTACAGAGCTCTCAATATCATTTAAATACCCTCATTCAGATGTATAGTTCATATGGATATTGTACTAGATCAAATGCTACTTTCTAACTTAACTAAGAATGTAAATATTATGACGCCCCCAAATTCTCTACTCTCTCTGTAGCAGAATTTGTGCTCACGTGGAACTATACAACTGTAAATACTCAATAATATATGACTTCTATCTATCCAAGATTCACAGTATCCCATAACAGGTACTAGTTCTGGCCAGAACGTTGTCTGTGTTTGGATACCCTCACTTAGATATATAGATTCATATCTTATGAATATCTATTTCATATCAATATTCCCTATCTATCTGACATTCACAGTATTAATGATAAGATTGTCCATAGAACTGAGGGGCGCATTCCGGTAAAGATGGCACCTTACCGGCGCTCATTAAGTGTAACCCCAGAACTTATAGGACTCTCAACAACATTTAGATACCCTCATTCAGATGTATAGTTCATATAGACACTGTATTTAACTTAGTACAACTATTCTAAAGGATTTCAAGATCAGAGTATAACGCATTCTATGACATAAATGATCATAATATATTACATAACATTTTGTTTGGTTACATCATTCGTTATACTAAGTTATTACAAGAACAAGTCTTTAAAAGACTTAAAGTATTCAACAACAGAAATAAAACTTAATAAGCGTGGCTTTTCCCCTTGTTAGTCCTAGACGTGCCAGGGATATCATTTATAGCTGCAAAAGAAGATATGCGCAAGAATGAGCTACAAATGCTCAGCAAGTTCATTTGAATATATAAACACCATGTGTTTGACTTGAAAGATATCAACAATGTATACTGAGGGTTCTGTATAAGAACCATATATTTCATTTAGTTCTATCAGTCTTTAAAGACTTAGAACCATTTGAGTTTTGGATATCTGGTAGGTGATCAGCCTCACCAATATCCTAGGAATATGCATATCATCCTACCATTTGTGGTCAATATGTTATCGACATTTATTGGCCTTCCTATGAAGGCATTTTCCATTTACTCAGTATAGATGTCTTACCAAACAATTTGGTTTGACACAACAATTTAGCTCGAATAAACAATATATGAACAATGATTCATTTCTTAAGTTATGCTGAACAAGAAGCAATAACTTCACAATAATTGATAGCAAGATGTATAATACTTGCTTAATATAACAAAGTTGGGAGACTTGCCTTAGCGTAGCTCACTATAATTTAGTACAATCGGTCAACGCACGTAGTCTACGTATACCAATAATAAGGGTTAACACGTATATAAACATGTATCACGTTAATCTAAACAAGTTTTATTAAGGTTCGACGTTGATTCGGTATCTCGGTCGCGTCCTTAATGGCTAAACACATAGATTGTTCGATAAAACTTCATTTGGAAGTCGAATTATTAGTCTAAATAATTTAATTATTATTTATAACATTTTTAGAAGCTTGGTATTATTTTTAAATAATTTTCAGAAGCTTGTAAGTATTTTTAAATAATTTTACAAGTTTAGAAATATTTTTAAATGATTTAATTATCATTTAGAATAATTTTAAAACATTTAGATATTTAAAATATTATTTAAATGATTTATTTATCATTTATTATATTTTTAGAAAGATAGAATATTATTTAAATGATTTATTTTATCATTAATAATATTTTTAGAATTTATTTTATCATTAGAATAATTTATTTATTACTTATAATAATTTTCAAAACTTAATTTGATATTTAAATGATTTAATTATCATTTATAACATTTTTAAATACGTACTATATTATTTAAATAATTTATTTATCATTTATAATATTTAAGTATATAATATTTTATTTAATTATTATATGTAATAATTTTATTTACCTTAATATCATTTTTAAATAATTAATATAATTATTTAATGATTTAATATCATTTTTAAATAATTAAGATAATTATTTAATGATTTATTATAATTATTAATTATTATTTAATTAAATTAAATAATATATCAGAATATATAAAAATATTAAAAAATAATTTTTTATAATTTAAAAATGAATTTTCGAATATTTTTATGAATTTTTATTAATTATTTATTAATTATTTATTATTTTATATAATTTATATAATTATTTTTATTAAATTTTATTTAAAACCGTCGCTAAAGGCTTTAGCGACAGTCTTCAAAGGATTTCTAGGTTTCTGGGTTAAGTTATGAATTTTGTCGCTAAAGGTGTTCTTCATGAAGAACACTTGGTCAATGTCCAACAGTGACTTTTGACCTCAAATTAATCTCAGCTCGTTTGATGTTTGTGTTTGATTTTTGTTTGTTGTTATAGCCAAAATGGTAGAGTACAACGACATGTATTAACTTAGATCATACAACATCATTTGATGGTAGATAAATCATGGTCAAACTACCTAGTTCATGCTGTTCATAAGGTTTCTGGGTTGCCCAGAAACCTTCTGGTCATGGTCGGTCAACCATGTTTGACCGTTAATAACTTGCATGCTAGTTACTGATTATGTGATCGAATGATTCTAGGTTGGAGTCTACATGGCATAGAACATGTTCAATCCAATAAACAACATTTACAAACATCATACAAGCAAGATTGAAGCCGGTCAAATCTTGTCAGACGGCTGTCTAGAACACTTAGAATTTTCTGGGCTGCCCAGAATCAGCCATTTGTGAGCGGTCAACGGGTTTTGACCATTAATAACTTTCATCCTAGACATTTTTTTACTATTCTACCAATTGGATATTATAGTTAACATGGCATACTACATATTCAAACTTTAAAACAGATCAAACGACCAATTTAAGCCGATCAAAATCTCTGACAAAAAGCCTTGTCAGACTGTTCTTGGCTGCCAAGAACAGTTGGGTTTTTCACCAAATTCGACCTTTTAAAAGTTATGGATCCTTATTTAACCAACCCAGATCATTAAATAACATGTTCACACATAATCCTAAACATCTAAAACATAAAATTATTGGAGGCTTGAAGATCAAACATAAATTAGGGTTTTGTGCACCTTTTTCTTTAAAGTTTGATTTCTGGCTTCTGATTCTGAACTTGTGGTTGCTA
This sequence comes from Aralia elata, assembly GCA_034770075.1. Lineage (NCBI taxonomy): Eukaryota > Viridiplantae > Streptophyta > Magnoliopsida > Apiales > Araliaceae > Aralia > Aralia elata. The sequence goes on along the minus strand of JAVJAP010000211.1, from coordinate 18,701 downwards.
GGGCTTGTTTAGGCTGGTAATATAAGTGTTTAGGTTTACAATTTCGTAGGTTTGCATGATCAGATCTCATTCTATTTATAGCGTCTTGAATTAGGGTTTCCTAAGCTTTATTTTCCAAATTTTGCCTCCAAAAATATCTAGGCTTGGGACTTGTGCTACTCAAGTCTGATCTTGGGCACTTACTTGTGCTGGAGTGTGTCAAGCACAAGCTTGCACACTCCTAGCTTCATTTTCATTGGCTAGGATTTTAATTTTGATTTATTTTACTTACTAATTAAACCTATATTTTTACTAATCATGATTAGGATGTTAATTTAGGTTTAGTAATACCTTAATTAAGATATTATATCATAATTAAGATTTATAACTCCACAATTTAGTGTTCTTAAATTAAATTAGGGTTTTAGGGTTTCCAATTAGGGTTTAGGGTTTTCAATCCTATAATTAGGGTTTCAATCTTTCGTTTAGGGTTTAATTTAATCTTTATGATTCATATTTAATATTATGATTTATTATTTAAATCTTAATTATATTAATTAAGATTATTGTACACTAATTAGGGTTTTAATTGAACAATTCGGACAACTGTTACCAATTAGGGTTTCTATTTCCGTTTAACATTCTAACCCTAATTAGCTTATTTTAGAATTTTATCAGTTAATATAATATTATATTAACTCCGAAGCACGACAAAGCACTTCGTCATTTCTAAGCACGACACAACAGCTTACAAAAATAATTTGCCGAGACGCTTCTCAGTGAATTCGCCGGAAGCACGACAAATCATTTTGTCCGATTAAGCACGACACAGCTACTTGGCGAAAATTTTTTATTTGACCTAGTTATTTAATAAAATACACCATCAGATAATACAAAGTCAGATCATGAAATTTCATTTATTAAACACATAATTACATATACAAATCTTATTAGGGATCGAAATATTACAAATACAACGCAAGAGATATAACAAAAGATGATATATATTTCATAACTTTAAGTTTGATTACAACGTTCTCAGTACTATGTTCTTATTACAACAAAGTCTTATAAGACTTGAATTTATTCAAAACAGTAAGATAAAACTAATTAACATGACCTTTTCCCCTATCCGTCCCTGAAGTGTTCTGAGATTACCATCTAAAACTGCAAAGGAAAGTTTTATGCAAGGATGAGCTACAGAATGCTTATTAAGTTTATGTCAAAAATATAAACACAATGTGTTTGATTTAAAAGAAGTTCAAAAGCTTTTGCCAACTGAGGGTTCAGTATATAAACCATGTGTTTCAACCAGTTCTGTCAGCCTTCAATGACTTAGAACAGCTTTGTTCAGATATCTTATAGGGGATCAGCCTAATCGAGATATCCTAGGAGTATGCATACCATCCTAATCGTGCCCAACATGCACTAAACGTCAATCTATTATTGATAATAACAACCCATACAGGGTGTTTGTATACTCAGTTATAAGATGTCGTACCAAACAATTTAGCTTGACATAACAATTCATGCTCGAATAAACAATATATGAATAATGATTCATGTTTAAGATATGCTGAATCAAGAAGCAATAACTTCACAACAATTGATAGCAAGATGTATAATACTTGCATAAAAGGTAATAAGGTTTGGAGACTTGCCTGTGTGTAGTTCGTCTAGTTTACGCGGTCTATCGGCGTCACGTAGTCTATTTATGTCTATTTATACCAATAATAAGCGTTAGAATACTTGCACATAGTTTAAAGGAATAGAAGGCTTGCCTTGTATATCTTTTAAAGATAAATATAACGGTCTAAACGTTCGTCGTAAATCCTATACGATTATCGGCGTACATAACTAGTTAAACGTTTAACAAATAACAATTTTAAGTTTTTATTTGGGTTATTATAATCGCTTATAATTAAGACTCCTTCTATTATACATCAAATAATTATAGTATTATAACTGCTTATAGAATGAATATTTTTCAACTGTATTTAAAATAAATTGAGCATTATAACTGCTTGCAAAATGAATATTCATTTACTATGTTTGAAATGTGGGCATTATAAATGAATATTCGGCTATTATATTTGAGATCATTTCAGCATTATAATTGCTTATAAAATGAATATTCGATTACTATGTTTGAAATGACTTTGGCATTATAACTGCTTATAAATGAATATTCGGCTATTATATTTGAGATAATTTCAGCATTATAACTGCTTATAAAATGAATATTCTTACTAAATACTTGAAGAAAATCAAGCATAGTAACTGCTTATAAAAGTATATTTTCAACTTTATAAGAGAAATAAATCGGATATTATAACTGCTTGTAAATAGGACTTTTGTACTATATACATAAAATAATTTGGGCATTATAACTGATTGTAAAAGTATATTTTTTCTAATACATACATAAAAATAAAAATTATAACTACTAGAGTATACCTCTTGTAGTTGCTAGCTTTACTTCCAATCGCGTAGCGCTTCGATGCTTAGAAAGTAATTTTTATCTCACAATATCTATCAGAATATAAATATAGAGTGTTTTTGCTCTTGAACTGCTCTTGAAAAATAGTAAGGAATGAATGAACTGAGCTTGTTATTTATAGGAAAACCAAGCTTCACTAATTGTACGTTAGGGGCTCGGCTTATTACACTTTGTACCCTAGCATATTCTTAGAATATTCTTCTAAGCTCCTCAATGAAAATATCTTTCAAGCTCGACAATGCAGCTTGTAATTTGAACTTATCTTCTAAGCTCCTTAATGAAAATAAGCTCGACAATGCAGCTTGCAATTGAACCTATCTTCTAAGCTCCTTAATGAAAATATCTTCCAAGCTCGACAATACAACTTTCCATCTAAGCTCCTCAATGAAAATATCTTCCACGCTCGACAATGTAGCTTGCAATTGAACCTATCTTTTAAGCTTCTCAATGAAAATATCTTCCAAGCTCGACAATGCAGCTTGTTACCGTAAGCATGACAAATCACTTTGTCATTCTTAAGCACGACACAACAACTTGTCAAAAATAATTTGTCGGGATGCTTCTTAGTGAAATCGTGGAAAGCACGATAAAACATTTTGTCAATATAAGCACGACTAAACAGTTTGACAAAAAAATTTTATTTAACCTAATTCATCGTTTACATAATATAATCACAAAACACCTGCTTCGAAATATCATTTCAATCTTTATTAAGCACATATGTTACAAAATTTGAATCTCATTAGGGCTTATGGGTTTAAATTTCTTGATACCTAGTTTTAGGTTATACGCTCTAATTCTAAACGTATACGATAGCATTTTTGAATCGTATTAGGTTTTCAAAGATTACCTGAACAGTCGTTCATTAGAGTATACAATCACATAACACAGAGTTGGAATAAGAAATTTCATTTAATAATCACATAATTTACATATACGAGTCTTATTAAGGTCTGGAATATCACATCTCCAATCGTCGAGTCACTGGACTAACTGACTCTACGATCGCCGAGAGATACTCTACGATCGTCGCGTCATTGGATTATCTGACTTTCCGATCGCCGGGAGATACTCTACGATCGTCGAGTCACTAGACTAACTGACTCTATGATTACCGAGAGACTATGGTATAAGTGCACTCTATGATCGTTTAGTCCTTTTTTCCTTATCCAGAGTTACTTCATAATTTTATCTTAAGAAATCTCTCTTGACTGTTTTGGTCTAAGGTCACATAGGTCTAACATCATGATTTGGGTCTGACTCGTGTTCTACTGAACCTCACTTTCTATTAATTGTGTCTGTTCATAGTCAATTTGACTAAGACCTGTGGTTTAGAAATAAAAGATAGGTTAGGGTGTATTCTCAGATACACTCCTTCTTTGGTCATGATCATTGCTCTGACTGTCATCCCCTGTGGTCTATAAACACAACGTTCTAAGATTTAATCCTACAGATTACCTTCGTTGGTTTTACTATAGTAGTTCTGATTTTTTTTTCCTAAATTATGAGTGTATATAAATATGCAAAAAACTAAAGATAATACAATGAAGTTCAGAACGTAGTCCTCTTCTCCCGAGAGGACTAAAACACCTAGATAAACTAGGAAACCGATTACCTAATCTAAATATATTATACCTCACAACCCGAGGCTATGCAAAGAAAAACTGCTAAAATAAATCGCAACTAATGAGATATTTAGCAACAACAAAAAGACCCCACCGTAGAATTAAGCAAATACACCAACAGGTGCGGGACCCATTTGACAACAAACATTTCAAAAACTCTTCTGAAAATAGCAGCAAAACCCACAAAGTCCAAGTGAGTGGGCATTAAAAAAATCAGCAAACATGGAGCAAACTAATCAGCCCATGTGCACGCCAATCAGCCCAATCAATGGTTAGGTGAAAAACAACAGTACATAACAGCAGCACAACAAAATGAAAACCAGCCAACACGTGGCTGCAGAATGAAACTCCACGTGGGAAGATAATCAGCAATCGAAAATGCAGCCAACAAAGGATAATCAGCAATCGAAAATGAAGCCAAAGGTAAAATAATGAAGTGGGACCCGATGGCACCAACAATATTAGATTGACCAACACAAGCCGGTAGGAGCAACATCACATGCAAGACGAAGCAGTCGGCCCATAAAGGAACAGCAGCAACACCAAACACGTGTGCTGCCCCAACCCATACCAGCGACCAACAACCGATAAAACCCGGCAAGGACAGCCCCCTTGCGAAAGGGAGCAGCAACGAAAATGGTCACAACACAAAACACCGACTAAACTACCGGAAGAACACCATCAGTCACTGACCCAAACCAAAAAATCGGGCCAAACAGTCGAACTGAATAAGCACCGAAGCATCAGCACCAAAGCTGACACCGAACGCAAAAATTCAGCTGCGAAGCAACAGCAAAACGGTAACACAACCGGCATGCATGGAGCTGCAAGAAGACAAAAACAGCCCACGCGTGGTCCCGAGTGAATGAAATCACACCCCCTTCACTCCATCACCAATGAACAAAGAGGACTGGCCATTGCAACAAAAAAGAAAGGCGCCTGTAAAATGCATGCATGCACCAGCCATGAAAGCATGAACATGCAGCAAAACAGGACTTGAGAGTAGGCAATGCAATAGAAGACATGACAGCCATGGCAGCCCTTTGGGCAGGTAATGGAATAGAAGACATGGCAGCCCTTTGGGCAAGGTGGGCCTTTCCGGGCAAGAGCCCAGACTTCACAAAACAAACTTTCTTTGAAGCACTAAATTCTGGGGAAGATTTCGATTCACCTAGGATACTAGAGGCATTTTTTGAAAAACTTCCTTTCCTTTTGATCCCAAAGGGCCAGGAGTCGGGGTAGAGGGAGAAGGAGGGCTAGGTGTTTTAACATCCTTTGATTTCCCCACCTCGTTCCATTCGGACTTACGCATAGTCATTAGCTGGCTTTAAACAGATGGTCACATAGACAAGTAGTTGTACTATCTTATTACAAAGGTTATAGTGCTACCACCCTTATGGTTCAACTAATGTCCGGTCACACATCTTATGGACAACATCTAATATCGGTATAAAACATGGTCACAGAGCACCTAGCTCATGAACCTCTTTTGACCTTCTTTATTTACAGTCGGTTTGTACTCATTTAACTACTATGCTAAATAAATGATACACAGATAAACCATTATTACCAAAATCAGGAAACTATTACCTTTTTGTTTTGGTTGCCTGTCTTCTCTTCCTTCTGAAGTAAACGATGAATGTAGCAGGCATAAACCAGGTATCGCTCTCCTCTCTCTCTCTTTCTCTCAGCACGATGGCTCCTCTCCTTTCTCTCCTAAATCTCTTATTTACTAGATTTCAGACTAAAGTAATGGATGAAGCTAACATTTGCTAGCTCAAGTGAGAGGTGCTATTTATAGACCTCAAAACATATACATACAACAGATTTCTATATGTATAAGTACTCATTGCATATCTCCCTTTTTCTTTGCTATCCCGGTCTTTAGGGGATTCAAATCAGCACATCAGCTATGTTATGGAACAAGAGCTAGGGTGTTAGGATTCTAGCTTTAGAAAATAATATGGGAGAATTTAATGTACCCACATGACCTTCTCTCTCTTCCATCCGGATACTTCCTTTTAATTGGGTTAAATTGGGTCACCCACTGGATACCTTTGGGTCACCATAATTGGGCCACGTTGGTCTATCTTAAGGGTAATGCACTGGATTGATTTATTGACCTATCCCTCTTTTAAGCTTTTCAGTTACTAGTGCACTATCCTTGGTGTTAAGTAACCCTTATTGGTTTAATAAAAAAATAAAAAAAGACTTATTTAAGCATTAATATATACATACATATATATGTATTCGTTAAATCATATACCCACATAGCATAAGCCACAAAGTATTCACTTCCATAAATAAATATTTAATATTTTATTTACAACAAGACTTGAAGTTTCCGGTTATTACATCGCCACCTTACTCCAAACCCATGAAACTAAGTAACGGGGTTAGTCATAGGTTTGTCACCCGACCCCGAACCGTAAAGAGGTTCCCGAAGTGAAAGTCGTAGTCGAACCCGAAGGATTTATTAGTTGCTATGGATTTGGTTTAGTACTGGACCCGAAGTCGAACCCCTAATGTCAATAAGACTCGAACTTGACTCTCGAAGTCACAGATCCAAAGTTGAAATCCTACATGTCATTGAGACCCAAACCTCTGGCTTCCCGAAGCCAAACACCAAAAATACCATCTGATCTCGAAGAGGTCCCTGAACTACGAAAGGTTTGGAAGTGGAGCCGAAGTCAAAACTTTGTAGGCAGCGAGTCAGTCAGACCTCAGCCATGTTTTTAGACGTATATGACCTCAGACTAATCAGCCAAGGGATATTCCTTAAGCTGAAATTATGAACTAACCTTGATTATCAATAAATAGTGAAAAGGACTCTACGATCGTAGAATGACTTCACTCCGATCGTAGATCGCACTTATAACCGTAGAGTGAGTCAGCCAGGTTAGTCAGAAAATCGTAACGTGAACTCTACGATCGTAGAGCTTTACTCGCACATCGTAGCGCTTCGCTGGTCGATCGTAGGGTGAAACTCTACTGATCGTGGGGCTTTACCAGCCGATCGTTAGAGTAATACGACTTAATCGTAGAGCTTTATTAGTGATCGTTAAAGTCACCCCACTGATCGTAGAGAGTGACTTCACTGACAGTATTAAAGCCCTACTGATCGTAGAGCTGTCATCACAGGACTATGGGTAGTATAAAAAGGGCCATAGAATAAATCACATGAGTCTCTTGAGCAAGTTTATTTAATCCATTATTGATACTTAACTATGACTGATTAGAGAGTAAATTATAATTACTGTAAGGTACTTGCAGAACAGAAACGTAGAGTAATAGTAAGCAGCAGATCAGACAAGTTCTTAACCTTGAACTTTTACATATTGCAAGTTCTCTGACCCTATTCAGATGTTCTTTTATGCAAGATTCCCTCATTGAGCTAACTAAATTATCATACCATTGCATATATATCGGTTGCCAGTTTCTTAAATCAAACTTGAATTACCATGTCTTATTCGTATTAGTGGTTTTAATTATTGATAATTATTCCACATCATTGATAATTGTTGACATTCGCACGATGTACATTTTGGAATTCTGTTCTATCATTGAACGATGCATTGTTTAAAGTTTGTAATTCATGAACTATTTAAGATATAGTCTATGCCATTCGTTTCGTCTATGCCATTCGTCCGCACCAAAGGAAATTTGGTTTTGATTTACTTCAATAACGTTTCTAGAATTTAGAATGCTCATCAACTATAGACTAGTTGAATCAATAAAGGTTCGCTAGTCAATCAAAGTTCAATAAAAATGTAATTGATATTGGAGAATCAAAGACTGAATCTCACAAAAGATACAATTGAATGAAATAGAATTAAGAACTTGCTCAAGTAAGTAATAACATTATAAAGCTTGTATGATAAAAGGATGAAGTTCAGGATCTTGCGTAGGAATAATTAAATAAGGATAAGATACTTGCTTTCAACGAAATAAAAAAGATTAGGAGTAGTAAACTTACTTTCGATGAAATAAAAGATTAATGGTAGAAAACTTGCCTTGTGCGTAGATTACAAATTAAAAATTCACGTTCTTTAATCAACCTATACATTCCGTTTATAAAACAGTAACAATAATTAGTTACAGTATTACAAATACTTCAGGACTTATGCTCATCCAATATTCATTTTAATATCTCAATTGTTTTCTAGTTATCAGTCTCATTTCAGGAATTGTAAGCCTAATTATAGCAATATCATACTTAAGAATTTCTAAAACTCAACGTCAAGTTAGGGTTCATCAATCTTTATATTCTATAATCAGCAAGTATATGCTTAGCATCTAACTCAACATCTTGGTATTCGTTCAACACATTAATCTAAGTTTTAAACATGCATAGCGTGACATAGCATAACTACAAAGAAAGAAAATTTTTAACATTTCCTGCACTGAGCTCGCCGGGGCGAGAATTCCTTCACAAAATTTCTCGTCGGGGCGAGCCTTCACCGGAGCGAGAAATTCCTTTACAGTTTTCTCGCCAGGGCAAGACTTCACCGGGGCGAGAAAACTCAGTTCAATGAGCTCGCTGGGGTGAGCTCCCGTCGAGGCGAGAAACTCAGTTCATTGACCTCGTCGGGGCAAGAAACACGAAATCCAGATTCTGCAGTTCACGAAGAACGCAGAAACAGGCCAAAAATTTCTAATATTCTTATTCTTACATCAAATTAAACATACCCGAATACTATAATTCATATATAATCGTTACCCAAGCCTTCTAACATGATTCTAACAACTTAAATCGTATAAACCATGAATCTAAGAATCAAATTTAAGGTTTCTGTCATTTTATCAAAGTTTCTTCAAATTCCATGAAATCACACATAACAGGTTCGTTATAACACCAAATTAATCCGTTTAAATCTTATTTTCTTCATTTTTACATGCGTAAACATAATCAATTATCAATTTAACCGATTAACTTGCAACACCAATATCAATTTCATACATATAGTTCATGTTCGTATATGACTATTTTGTAAATTCCAGAACTTCATTCAAACACATAATCTCATAGATTTAATTACTATAAATCATATACAAACCATATAAATTAGATTTATGCATGCTTACAAACATCTAACATCAAGTTATTTAGAATTTAACCATAAAATTCAATTTACAGAGAACTCAATGTACGTTCATGGAACAAAACTCATAAGAACATAAATTAAAGTTTGAAATCAAGGAATTACCTTGATTTGTGCTTGGGATTATGCAACAATGGAATGGACTTTCTTCCCAATTCTCTAATTCCTCTCAATTCACTCTTTTTCTCTCTGGCTAAACTTTTAGAATCTGATGAATAGTAATGCATATAATAATAATACGTGAAAACTAAATGGCAGAACATGGTGTCAGTTTAATAACTGGCACCAACTCCCACTAAAGCCATGTTTGGTTACCCATTTATTTCTCAATTCTAATTTATTTTAATAACTTACTTATTATATAGTTTAATGTCGCATATTTAAATCAATTAAATAATCTCATTTAAATCAATTAAATAAAATAAAATAATACCACATTAAATCACATAGTCGCATGATTAAAATTATCATTTATTAATAATGACAAATCATTTAGTCTCTAATTAATTATTAAATTAATTAGAGATAACATTATACTAATTTAAATAATGCATTTAATCAAATAACTCAATTAAACACATACTTTGAATATAAAAATTCTCCACATCAACTTTACTAATGTAACACATATAATTAAATTAATCTACTACAAATTCATCAATTAATCAATTAATTCAACGATCAAATCATCGAAAAATATTTATTCAATTCAATAAATATTTAAATTAATTTACAAAATTCTCGTTCGTCACATCTCTTATCATTATATTACTTATTGACTGCGTATACTTGCGTGTGTTTATCGATTACGAAATTGACTAACAAGTTTTTAGCGTCGTTGCTGGGGATTTAGTTTTCCAATATTTTCCAATATTGATTTCAATCGAGTTAATCTTAAGTTAAACTTTTATTTATGTATTTATTTTATTAATTGTTTGCACGTATTTACCGTTTGCGATAAATAGGTTGACAAGACTGTAACTAATTGCGGCTCTTGTGAAAGACTTGGCTGGCGTAGGCTAAGGCCTTACAGTTCTATTTATTGTTATCGTTTGTGAGATTGGATTGACAAGACTATAAGTAAATGTATTGCTCTTGTGCAAGATTCAGTATACTTGTTGGAGCCTTTACAGTCCGATTTTGCATGACACATTTTTATTAAAAAGAAATATATATATATATATATATATATATATATATAATGTTAATATATTTATATTTTGATTATTAGTTAGTATTTTGCTTTGTTAATTTAGGTATTTATTATATTTTGATTATTAGTTAGTATTTGTTATATATAAAAAAAATAAATAAATAATAAATTGACTTATTTGAATGATTTAGCTTCGTATTAATCATTTGAAATATCATCAAAAATATTTTTCTTCTTGCTCTTGAAGTTCATAAGACGTCCTTTAAAAAAATTAGTTTTTTTTATTCTTGATTTAATGAATTTTATCATTAATCGATTTTAATTTGATTAATGTAATGTATTGCTTATAGGTGCTTGAATCAAAATATTGAAACCATGCTAGTCATGGCAGCCAAGGCTAGGCAAAAGCACCAGCCAAGGCTGCACATAGCAGCACCGGCCCAACAGTAATACAGCAGCAAGCAGGATTAAGCAGCAGGCGCACGTGGCACTCGACAGGACGAGCCAGCGCAGCTGCGCCCAGATTCAGCGCAGCTGCACCAGAATCCAAGGAGCTCAGCGCAACTACGCCAGATCAGGATTTTAGTTTTTTTAAAGCAGCCCAGTCGCCCATTTTTCTGCCCATTCTCATATCCATTTCCGAGTAGGTTGAGAGAAAAACTTGCATGAACCATTCCCAAAAACAAATTTTCATCAACAAAGGATTGCATCAGTCATCCAATTGCACGAAAATCTACTTCTAATTAGCCTTTCAATTTGAGATTTCACTAATGAATTATAATTATTCTAGGTTTTTCTTATTTCTCCCAATTGGAGGGATATTGCTCTTAATTTCGAATTTGCTTGGCTTAGTGCTTTGTTGGATTGTTATTGTGTGCAAGTTTGGTATTGTTCTCCCATTTGCAGTTGCTTTGTGGAGGGTTGCGATTGAGACAAAGAAGTTTTATTATGGTGAATTTTGGGTGCGCACACGAGGGTGTTTTGACAGTTTGCATGATGAGGGATTTCTTTACTTATTTGGGCTACTCTTCTAGGGATTTTGAATCACTATGGCATCTAAAAGACAGAGGGTTGAGACTTTAACTTCCAAGCATCTAAAGCCTATGATAAGAAGGACTTTTGTTAGTGAGGACGCCTTAGAACGCTATCATACTATAATAGCTGGAAAGTCATTGATTCCTAAGAGGGGCATCTTGCCGCACGAGACGGAGGACTATCACATTGTAAGCATAATTATGGAGAGGGGATGGAAAACCTTTTCCACTCAGCCTGAGCCCGCAGTTGTGGCTATTGTCAAGGAGTTCTATGCGAACGCCAAGGAGGTGGATCATAGTGTGGTGCGTATACGAGGCAAGAATGTGGCATTTGACAGGAAAGCATCAATTCTACTACGACATTGCTAACATCTGTGGTAGAGATGGTTTCTCAGAATATCGGGATGATGACCTCGACTATGATGTGGTCATCAAAACATTGTGCAGACCAAGGGCAGAGTGGACCCTCAAAGATGGTAAGGTTGTGCATTTTTGACACAGCGAGTCTTAGCAGGTTATGGCAAGGCTTTGGTTTCTACTTTATTTGTGCTAAGCTATGGCCATCCACTCATGTGTATGAGGTCACCACAGATCGAACACTCCCTATTATTTGCCTTGGTGACGGACAGGACAATCAATTGTGGGGAAAATCATTCATGGTTCAATTCTCCAAACCATTAGAGGGAAATCCACAGGCGAATTGCCACACCCTTCTTTGATTTGTGGATTATACACAAATGCAGGGGTTGTGTGGGGGTAAGGAAGAGGTCATCCAACATCCTATGGCACCTATTGACAACCAAACTATGAGATCTTACAAAGTTTGGAGCGGCGAGGAATCTCATCAGCGGGGTGCCGGGTTTATTATTGTTGATGCCGCCCACAGCGGTGAGGAACGCCACGACAACGAGGAGCCTACCAACCTTCAACCACCTAACCAACATGTTATTTCTTCGTCTCAGTCACCCATGGACATGCTTATTACTGAGTTACAAGAACTCCATCGAAAAAATCAGGAGTTACGTACAGAGGTGCGCAGGGTGATAGACTCCACGGCACGCTTGCGTGAGATGGTCGTCGCCCGGATCGTTTCCAGCAAGTTATAAGGTGTAACTCATTCGAATCCTTAATCCCTCGCCTGAATATAGACGATAAACCTTGGAATACTCGATCAAGTAATTTGAATGTTATGAAGGATGAAAACACCAACAACACTTGGACACCTCGTTGTTTAATTCAAACGATAATCTCCGTATGATTGAATGATGCGGTAGGAATAACGCCACACACAACTGTGATTTATTGTATGATAAGTTGATAATTGAATCTCAAGAAAACTAAGAAATTAATCTAGGAATTCTTAAAGAACCAAAAGATGAGAAACCTCACAAATAATTGTATTGAATAAATCTGATGTCTAATCTATTACATAACCCATGTATTCTATTTATACTAATAGAATAAAACCTTAAGAAACCCTAAATCCTAAAAGGAATAGAAATCCAATTGGAAAAATCAAATTCTACCTAACTAATTAATATGGAAAACAAATCATATCTAATAAATATCCTAATTACAATAGAAATCTAAAAGATATGTAAATCCCTAAAATACAAGAAAGAAATCTGCCAAAAACCGCGTGCCTCGAAAAATGCGCCAATAAAATCTGGTTGTTCTCGCCGGGGAGAGAAACTTGTACTAGAAACCTCGCCGGGGCGAGGATGGGTAGAGAAGTCTTGGCCGGGGCAACGTTAGTTTGGGCTGGGGCGAAAATATCCAGAGGAGTTCTCGCCGGGGTGAGAAAAATAAGCCTGCGATTCTCGCCGGGTACGAGAACCCCTGAATCCCAACTTATGAGTTTGTTTTTCCGTGCAATCCAACCTCGTGTTGTCCCATGATATAACATAACCTCTTTCAGCTTTCTTGGACATCCATAACGTCGTAAAAACGCCAATCCTTGCATTAATTGACACATATCTTCATTAATGATTAAACGATACAAACGAACATGACGAACAATATCTCGAACGCTTGACTTGCATTGATTTGGTCTCACTACATAGATCGTATCTAGCAATCCCAAATCACATGAATGACCCACTCCTCGATGTTCATATGAATTGAGCTCCATGTAAGCATCCTTGAGTAGATTTCTAGCCCAAATTACTTGAATTCGTTTGTTGAACCCTCGAAGCTTGAGTTCAGTCGATGACGCTTAATGCGAGCCTGATCAGGATTGTACATTCCCCTCCTCTTCAAAAGGATTTGTCCTCAAATTCGGCATCTCCCCTTGAAAAGGATATATCCACAAAACTGATTCCTACACCCAAACAAACCAAGTTAGAAGCGTCAAACAAAACATAATCATAATTCTCACCAATCACATGAAATATATAAATAAAGTATGTAAGAATATGAAAATAATCAATAGAACTTCCAACTCCCTTCAAGACTCAAAATAGCAATATCAAGCATCTTCTTCGAGTTAACATGAATCACTATTTGAAGATCTCCTTCCAAATGATGATCGAATTCGACATATCCCCATGTAAGCTCTTACAATCATAACTTGGAAACTTAAACTCTTGTTCTCTTTGACTCAAACACTTGTCCACATCAACACGATGTTCTTCCACACGTAAACCAAATTCTTCCAAAATGCTAACTAAAACAAAACCAACTAAATTAGCAACTAAAATTATGAAAAGCTCTATCTCCTTCTGGATCAAATATTCAGTATGTAGAACCCTTCACACTTCATCAACTTCCATCCACGAATTCCCGGATCAAAAACCAACGTGATGATCTCGTGCATTCGCAAATACTTCTAATGACGAATTCCCGGATCAAAAGTAAACCTTATGATCTCGATCATCCGTACTAACTTCCATTCCAATGCACCCGGGTCAAATACCAAAATTTGAAATTCAACTCGTTGCATTAGCAAGTGCTCTTAAATTCCTGGATTAAACACAAAACCAAACAAATCAACAAGTACCTTTTTGTTTAATCACAAAGAAATCAAATAACTCAAAATCCCATGCAAAGTCTACTAGAATAAAATCCAAATAACTTCCCTTTAGACTTTCCATGCATTGTTTCAAATGGATTTACCCAACGATTCATGCTTTTCTCCTCAATGAGTAAGAATCCATCTCGACTCTGCAAAACAAAATTAACCTTTCTCTTCCCATTGACATTACCCAATGCAAAATCTAATAACGACATCAATGGAATTGAAAGTTTAAATCCAACACCGCAAGATAAAAACTCACTAGCATACTTATGATACTCACAATCAAACTCAACATATGCTAAAGAATTTTTCCAAGTGTTAACAAAAGTCGAAGTATCATCAACACAGATATTAACAAGTTTTCCCATAAAAGAATGCAAAATATGATTTAACATGAAAACATTTAATGCATCTGCTAATCCCAATGATTTAAACTAAACAATGTATGTAAAACCATATCTTAACTCAATCCGATGATAATCACTTTTCAAATCAATACCAAATGATAGTAATTTCTTTCCCAATCAAGACAACATTCTCAAAATCATGCAATGATAACAACCCTAATAGAAAGACATTACCAAATGATAACAAATCATGCAATGAAGTTTTTCTCTACTGAAGAATCATGATCAATTACCATTATCAATTAACGACATGCCATGTAAATATTGATCAAAATCCAATTCAACATGTGAATGAAAAACCCTAGAATGAGTTTCATTTAAGTACATATGTTGAAACCGAGAAAACCCACAATAATCACTAGAATAAATTCTACGAAGATATGCACTTTGACAATCAGAATTTACCAAATGATAGTAAGAATATTGACAACGAGAATATAACGCATGCTCATAAACTAACTCAACAAATATCAAATACCCTCCATAGTTTATGATTAAAAGACGATTTTACCATCAAAATAGCCAAACACAAATTTATCCATGGAAGCATGCAAAACATGTTTTAATAAACTCATGAACATACTAGATGCATTAGTTAATCTATCAGAAATAACTATCCACCTATACAAATCACATGTTAACATAATTTTCCATTCATCACATTCTCTTAAGCTAACTTGACTAGGCAATATCATCACATGGCCATCATCACATGTAGATAAAACACAAGCACTATGCAATTTATCAAACATATTATCTAAGTAAAGAAAATAACAACGATACTTGTTTACCAATTCGAAATCAACGAACAAGCTCGGCATTCTATCTTCCTTAGGTACTATGATCTCATGAATAGCACATGCACTAATGACTTCATCCACGATACCCGCTTTGATGAAGTTGGACTCCATCAACTCGCCAACCTGCCTTGGTAACTCAGTCGTCTCCTCGGGAATACTACAAGTTGGCTGATATGGAATGATAGCTCGGGGTATATTCTCAATCACCTGTATAAGGGAAACAACAGAACTAGAGAAAGAAGAGTTAATCTGGTTAGTATTCAAAAGCGCCGTCTTGTACGAATGTACAGTCATTGGCTTTTCAAAATACAACTAACTTTCCAACTCACTCTCCTCTCTTTTTTTACTCTTACTCTCCACTGTTTCTTTCTCTCATTTATTTTCAATCTCTTCATTCTTTTCATTCTCATCTCTCTTTTCTTTTTCACACTTTTCCTTTTCACACTCCATCTTTTTTTCAATCTTTTTTGTCGTTCACTTTCTTGCTTTTGATCACAATCTTTTTGTACAATCTTTGAATCTTCATGGACTTCATCTCGAACATCATAATCTAACAACTCCCCTTGAACATCATATTCTTTTCCATCTTCTTCCTCTCGCGGCTGATCTCGCTCTTTTTGTGCCTTAAGAGTGACTCGTTGCTGTTTCAAATGATCATCCTTCAACTCCATTATACGTTCTCACGATGTCCTTAAATGATGTCGATTCAATATACACCCTAGGAGTTTCTCTTCGCTGTCTCCACTGCAAATCTTCATGTCTACGAACCCTCTTTTCATTATCACAAGTTGAACGCCTTGAAGGTTGCTCTACATGTTTCGGAGATGCATGTTCAATCCTCCTACTAGGTTTGTCCTGGAGCATACCGCTTTCTCATCACGGTTTTCAATTCTTCCCACATCTCAATCGGACGCTCTCCATACCTTTTTCTGTTATGCATAAATTCAGCCCACCATATAGCTGCATAATCAGAAAAATCTTGAACTACAAGTTTGAACTTCTTGCACTCGAAATAATTATGATAGCCAAACTCTTGTTCCTTCCTTTCCTCCCAACTCAAATAAACTTCAGGATCGCGCCTTCCTTGAAAAGATCTCTTTTGCCACTCATAATTATTTTCATAACCATAATTATACATGTTCGCTGCAAAACAAAGGTTAGTAGATAAAGAAAATTTTTCCTCACACACTCCCTTAAGTGTTTCGCTCAAACAATATATCCCACAATTATGAAACGCTCATGTATCACATAATTTAGGCTTTTAACCTTCAATTGATCTCACACTCTTGCCTTTTACCTCTCAAATTCCCTCTTATAAGGTTCTTTTTGAATTCAGCAAATAAATATCTCAGTTTTTCTATCAATCCAACAAGAACTTATCATAAAACAAAATATAACAAGTGTGACGTATGATAACCACCAAAATTTCACAATCACCAATAAAATCCTCTTGAGTGAAACCCCGATATCCTCAAAATTCACAAATTCCAACAATAGAATCAAATAACAACTTCTTCAATACGATCCCAATAATCACGAACTTATGAAACCCAAGCAATTGCAACAATACTAATTTTCCCTCTTTTTTTTTTTTTTACTCACGAAATTTTTTTCTCTTTTTTTTTGTTTACTCTTCAACAAGAAAAGTAAAGGATAAGTAACCTGCTAGGAACTTAGCTCTGATACCAAATTATAGACTCCACGGCACGCTTGCGTGAGGTGGTCATCGTCCGGATCGTTTCCAGTAAGTTATAAGGTGTAACTCGTTCGAATCCTTAATCCCTCGCCTGAATATAGACGATAAACCTTGGAATAGTCGATCAAGTAATTTGAATGTATGAAGGATGAAACACCAACAACACTTGGACCCTCGTTTAATTCAAACGATAATCTCCGTATGATTGAATGATGCGGTAGAATAACGCCACACACAACTGTGATTTGTTGTATGATAAGTTGATAATTGAATCTCAAGAAAACTAAGAAATTAATCTAGGAATTCTTAAAGAACCAAAAGATGAGAAACCTCACAAACAATTGTATTGAATAAATCTGATGTCTAATCTATTACATAACCCATGTATTCTATTTATACTAATAGAATAAAACCTTAAGAAACCCTAAATCCTAAAGGAATAGAAATCCAATTGGAAATCAAATTCTACCTAACTAATTAATATGGAAAACAAATGATATCTAATAAATATCCTAATTACAATAGAAATCTAAAAGATATGTAAATCCCTAAAATAAAAGAAAGAAATCTGCCAAAACCCGCGTGCCTCGAAAAATGCGCCAATAAAATCATGTTGTTCTCGCCGGGGCGAGAAACTTGTACTAGAAACCTCGCCGGGGCGAGGATGGGCAGAGAAAGTCTTGGCCGGGGCGACGTTAGTTTGGGCTGGGGCGAAAATATCCAGAGGAGTTCTCGCTGGGGCGAGAAAAATAAGCCCTCGATTCTCGCCGGGGGCGAGAGAGAAAGAGAACCCTGAATCCCAACTTCTGAGTTTGTTTTACGTTGCAATCCAACTTCGTGTTTGTACCATGATATAACAATAACCTCTTCAGCTTTCTTGGACATCCATAACGTCGTAAAAACGCCAATCCTTGGCATTAATTGACACATTTCTTCATTAATGATTAAACGATACAAACGAAACAATGACGAGCCCAATATCTCGAACGCTTGACTTGCATTGATGTGGTCTCACTACATAGATCGTTATCTAGCAATCCCAAATCACATGAATGACCCTATCCTCGATGTTTCATATGAATTTGAGCTCCAATGTAAGCATCCTTGGAGTAGATTCTAGCCCAATTACTTGGAATTCGTTTGTTGGAACCATCGAAGCTTGGAGTTGAGTCGATGACGCTTAATGCGAGCCTTGGTCAGGATTGTATCACAGGGAGGTCTAGACTGCACTTCCCGTGATGTGCTTAGTCCATGCCATGAGAGCAGTGTAAATTCTTTCTATAAAACTCTACTAATTTCAATGCGCAGCTAGAGCTCCAGATAATCAACAACGTGTGGAGTAAGTGTGGGGGCCCAGTGCAATGTCATTTCCTCAGCCCTCCTACCTTC
>JAVJAP010000210.1:0-103354 GCA_034770075.1 Aralia elata | reverse complement strand
GAATATAAAATTAATATTTATTTATCAGATATATAGTATAATATTAATATTTATTTATCATGCATATAATATAATAATAATAATAAAACTATGTGTCGTAATTTACAGTATATTAGTAGTACACAGCTAAATAGAATTATTCTGTATGTTGATTGCTTTGTTTGCGAACAGTGAGTCAAAGTCCACTCATGAGTCAAAGTCCTCAATCATTGCCATCAACAAACCATAACATATGTTGATGTATGGTGTATTTGTTGTAGCGTAAAGCCAACTAGTATATGCATTAAAGCCATAGACCAGTTAACTTTTACTGGGTGTTGACTAGTGGACTAAATCTTGCAAGGAATAAGTACATAAATTATAATATAGATTATATATACTTTATCCCAAATACATGGAGTGAGTCCTGTTGACAAAACACAAAACCAAAAAAACAAATAGTAGATGAAAGAGAACATTAGGAGGATAACAGATCAGAGAGCGAAGGCGATTCGATGATCAAGGAGAAAGACATCGGAAGAGAAGATGGGACAAATGACTGAGCCACTATTTTCTTCTTCTCTTCCTACTTTCTTGCTTTTTTGTTTTTCAGAGATTTGGTTATTTATCACAATGATACGGTACGCCTTTTGTCCTAAGGCGACGCCTAGTCGTCTTGGTTCGACGACTTAGAAAACAAAGTGTTCGCCTTTGAGCCATTCACCAAGTCACGACCCTAGAATAGATCCTTTCGCACCGCCCTGGACGCTTAGTCGTAGCCTAGTCGATGGACTAATCGATCTAGGCGACGACTTGATAACCATGCATTGGAACTTCCATATTTTTATAACATTCCCTATATATTTATATATATATATAAACCAACAAAAAGGAGCAAAAATGGATACACTAAATATTTAAGCCTATGAAGTCATGTAAAATCTTTACCCTTAAGAATCCAGATCTTGTAGCTGGTGTGAGCTCTAATGTTTCTAGCTTTGACTCTTGTTACTTTTATGAGTGGTCGGTGCTAGAGAAGTGTGACAGAGAAAAATGATGGTTATTTGGCTAGTTTGTTTCCAGTGAGGTTGGCTTTTTTTTTTTTTTTTTTTTTTTTTTTCCCTAAATTTTAGTTCCGTCTAGACTTGAGGTGACTACAATTGTATGTAATTGTTGTCAAAAAATTATGTTTGAGGATTGTTTTAAACGAATGAAACCCAACCAAAAACCCAAAACAGTTGGTAAATGGTTTGATTTGGTTTGTGGTTTGCAGCGTTTAAGGTTTTGGTTTGGGTTTATAATTTCAATACTGATGTCATTGGTTTGGGTTACATTAAACTCTTATAAAGTCTAAACCGTCTAAAATGACCAATGAACACCCGTAACTACACGGATCAGTCCGTAGTTGTCACGACGTCGCCTAGGCTTCACGGAGCGATGGGTAAAGAGAAAGGGCATGGCGAGGGTCTTCGACTTGAGGGTGTGGAGTGCCAAGGCGCACAATGTTTTACTCATCTACCTATTAACCATGGACATAATACCCATGACCCATCAATTAAAGGAAGGAAAAAAGGAGAAAGGCCAAAACCCTTTATCTGACTTTCTACAGGACCTTGGCCTCAACTTCATTCCCAATCGCAACTCAACATGCCTCGACCTTCATCGCGAACCCATCGATTCGCTAAGACAAGGAAGAGTCGAAGACCTCCATCGCAGCCCTTCGCGACAACATCGCAAAGCCCCATCGCGATCGCGAACTACCCTTCAGGACAACAATCTTTGGACTTGAATCGCAATTCGCTGACTCCTCCTTCAGGGAACCAAAAACCAAGCCAACAAACCCAGACTTCTCTCACACACAGGTTTTGCTTTGTTTCTCAGGTTTCTCTCCCTTCACTTTTTTTTTCCAGAAGGTTTGAATAAATAAAGGAACAAGCTTTTAATTTAACAATGGGAACCTCTCTGTTTCACCCTCTGTGTATTTTCACTGTCATGTTAAAATGCTTTCCAGGCCCTTCCACTAAAGTAAGACTTAACAGTTAGCCACTTGAATATCTCTTCTCTGTTTTCATAATTTTCTATGCATATATGTATGCCATAATTGCATATCTGTGTTACCACTAATCTGTGATCTAATAGATGGATAGTATATATACTATTATTTTATTACGTGTGCATGTGAGGGGTCAGACAGGATAATGGGTTCCATATATTAGTTGGTCACTTAGTACAATCAGAACACCTGTCCCACTATAGTGATTGATTGGAAGGAATAAGAATAATGTATGTTTTATTCATCTACATGTACATATCATAGAAATAATGTATATTTATTCATCTACATGTACATATCTAAACTTGAATTGGCATTATTAGTTACATGACATGCATTTAAAATCCAAATACTTTGTATAATAGAATTATTTATAAAAATATTTATGAATTACTTATATTATAATATATAATAAATTTATTATTCATAAAAATTAAATAAATTTAAGAAAATCAATAATAATTTATAAATTTTTAATAAGTAATAACATTCAACAAGTTAAAAATAAAAATAAAAGTAATATTTTGATGAAATGGATTTGTTATTGCTAAAATGCTAAGTGATTTACATAATTGTGCTTTTAATGGTAGCTTCCATAGTGGTTAAGTTTTGGTGTTAAAATTTTATTGTATTAAAAAAATATACTTGTGATAGTAGTAAATAAAATAATATATAAATTCAGTGTTCTAAAAAAGTCGCTAGTCGGATTCTCGAGGTCGGTTGGGCTACCCGACTAGGCGACTAGGAAGATTATGTCGGGGATTAATCGGAACTCAAGGGGCTTAAATGAAAGAAAATGAAAGTAATAGGGGTTGTTGAAATGAAAGGAAAATGAAACTACAGGACTGATATATAACATTTTAGGGGCTATTTTGAAATTTAAGAATAAACTTCAGGGGCAAAAAAGCATATAGTATAAACAAAACAGATAATCAATACAGGTACAATGTAATTTTGTAAAATTGTAATAATAAAACAACTAAACAAAAATATCATCAGATAATAAATAAAGATACAAGAACTTTCACCTTTTGGGTTTTCTGTAAGAAAATTGGTCAATATGGTTACCCAACCCCCGAAGATGTATTAAATTTGTAATAATAAAAATAAAAAATTATTTAAAGGATACAGGGCGATAATAAATTGTAATAAAATAATAAAACAACTAAAAAAAATTCGTTAGATAATATATATAATATATATATATATATATATTTTATTTTATGTTATATATATAAATAACATATTTTTACTATATATAATTGATACAAGATAAACTGAATACATCTCTCATAAAAATATTACATTAAGAAAAATATAATCGTGGATGGTGGTCCCGTGAGCCCATTACTGCATACAAAACAATGGACAGCCAGACAAGAGCCACATATTTATTTAGGCACAGAAGCAGCAGCACACCAAGAGATATTTTATTTATTTTATCTCATTTTGACATTTTATACTCCTTCCTTTTCTGGTTTTCACATTACATCATTTCTACTATGCCAGAGATACAACTAAAAGAAAAGAGAGAATGAAAAAAAAACAGTTAACAGAAACAGACGATAAAGAACGAGAAGAAGAAAACTAGCAGAATTCAAAGAAGAAGGAAGAAAGAAAAAAGAAGAAGGAAGAAGAGAAGAAGAGAAGAAGAGAGAAGAAGAGGAAGCGTACCCGGAGCGAGCAGTCTGGAGTTCGCCATCGCGAGTCGCTCCGGCGCTATCCCTAGCGTTCGACTCTTTTCAGTCAGCCGGCATCATTCCCTTGCTGCCGACCCAGAAGTCAGTCCGCACCGCGGAGTTTTTTAGCCTCGCGACGTCGCCCTCCTTTTCCCGTTTCTTCCCTCATGCCTCTGCTCTCTGTGATGCGATACGATGAGTGCGTGGGAAGGAGGTGAGCGAGTCTGAGTTTGGCTCGCTTGCTTTCTACTGCGAGGCACTGCGACCTCGATTTAGAGGCTGTTGTTTTTTTTTTAAACCCAGAAAGAGGCCCCAAGACTTGTGCCCTATCCCCTGCCGATGCTACGGTCGGTCGTCCCCGGACTAAGTCGGCCTACGAAGCGACCTTAACTTGAAACCCGACTAGGCCTTCTCCCCTAGGCGACCTTACAGCCTGCTACCTTCTCTTTCGAACTCCCTGACCTAGTCCGCCGCGCGACAGTGACTCAGTCGGCCCCGACTAGGGCCGACTTTTATAGAAACATCTGTATAAAGTTGCACACTTTGTAAACGGACTTTTTGGACGGATGCCCCATGTGCGGTCATGTCGCCTAAAGCGTCCTAGCGTGTGGGCATACCGCCCATGCCCTCGTCTGTTAGGCATACCGCCAATGGCGCCTGCGGTCAGTTGGTCGCCAGCACGGTGGACGTGACAAACATATTGGGGATCACATCAGGCCACATAATGATTCCACAATTGCAACAACGTAGTTTCTGCTGGCGTTCAAATAGAAAAGAGTTCAGTATGTATTGACGGTTTTAATATACACTGTTTAGATTAATCAAGATAATGAGATCCTGCTGACTGTCTACAAGAACAAGGACACCATGCGAGATTCGGGTTCCATGTGATAGATGGACAAAACCAGAAAAGAAAAAAGCAGTAGCAGAAAATTTTGACTTTTGTCATTTAGGAACTGAACCTAAATGTTAGCAGAAAATTCTGACATTTGTTAGAGAAGAACTTAGTCAGACATGCATTTTCAAATGTAAATACACCTTGTCAAGGTTGATATTGTACTCAAATGAGCATTTTTCTTATTGATGCAGAACCTGATGATGTCTTTAACTGGGGTACATATGATTTTTAAATTCTAAGCTTGTCTATGTGTCTCACTTTTTTGTTATTTGCTAAGAAAACAGTTTGGATTTAAAAGAGAGTCCTCACCCAGAAAGATGTAGCCTATCGGAATATCAGAGGGAAAGGCCGAAGGAAGGGATCTGGCCCAGACATCTTGTTGGAAGCAATCAATTGACAGGGATTTTAGGATACTTGCAATTTCAGAATGGACTTATCATAATAATTTCCTTAAATTCATATATATTCACTATTCAGCCAAGCGGTCAGTGAGACATTGATAAAAACTGAATTCTAAAGTTGCCCCAAGAGCCACTTGCTAGACAATGGAAAACTTTCTTCATTCATTGTTATCTCCATTCCACAAGAAGCACCTAATCTACCAACTTAAGCAATGAAGCTGCCCAACCTAAGGAGGAAAGATTGATGGCTTCCCCTGGCTACAAGCCTACTATGAGATCCAAATCCAGTAAATCAGCTCCGTTGCTCAACCAAAACCATTTTAGAAGAGACAAAATTTGCTCTTACAAAAACAATGGATTAAAAAAAAAATTAAAGAGAGAGAGAGAAGAAGAAGAAGAATTTTTAAACCAATATCAACTAAAATTTTGGATGTTTGGTTCGTCCATTGTCTATTACTATTACTGAAAATATAAATATAATTTTTTGAATTGAAGTAGAATTTATTATTAATTAGACAATATAGTTTTCAAAAGAAAAAAAAAATCCTTACGATGACCATCTTATCTACATTTTAATATACTGTTATTATTATTAAACTTTAAGCTTATTTTTTTAGTTTAAATAGGATTCTATTAGTTAAAAAAGTCTGACTGAATTATTATATGATTTAATTTTAGAAGGATATAATTTTCTTATAAAGATCTTCTTACCTAATATTAATAATTTAATAATAGTATTATTAATGTACGACTAGAATAACCTGGGTGAGGCTCCGCACCTCTTTTACTTGAGTGCACCACTACCCCAAGGTTTCTCAACCGTAGAAGAAAAGAAAGTATCTCCTAGCAAAATATCAATAATCAATAATCAATTTTAGTATTATTAATTTGTGGAGATTACATCAGTTTAGACTCAAATCCCTAAAATTACTTGGGGAACAATAAAATAATTAAACAACTAAATTACCCTTACTTAATGTTAAAATCCTCTCACTATTAAATGTCCTAAATCCCCATTAACAAATAAATTACATCAATTACTCTTACATTTAAACATAATAAAAATTACAAAAAATAAATATAAAAAATCTTTGATTTACTCTTGACTTCTTGTTTATTAATATATAAGTATAAATATAATACAATCACCAATCAAGTTTTAAGTGTAAAAGTAAAGATTAATTATTTTGTCTAATAAAATTGTCAACAAATTATAATAAAAGTATATATCAATAGTATATAATAAAGTACAAAATAAAATACAATCACTAGCCATATGATTCAACAATTGATTTATTATTATTTAATGAAAAAAAACAATTGCCTTACAATGTCCGTCCTTACCTAATTCAATCTATTATTAATATAAAAATTAAGTATACTATTCCAAATTAAAAAAGGATTCTATTAGTTAAAAAAAATGTATGAATGTATTAAATAATACAATTTTAAAAAGGAAGCAATTTCCTTACAAAGATCATATTACCTAGTACTAATATATTAATATTATTAATACATAAGTACAAATAGAATACAATCACCAACCATATGCTTCAAATTTTAAGTTTATAAAATAGATATTAATTCTTTTATCCAATAAATTATCTATAAAATTACAATAAAAATATTAATAAAATATTAAAGTACAAATTTAATATATCTAAGTAAAAACATAAACTTGATTCCACTCAAAACTTGGTTCCTCACTTTCCTTAATAAAGTAGTTTCCTAACAAAATTGGTTCTGTTTAAAACCTGATGCCGCTCAAAACTTGGTTCCATACTTTCCTTATTAAATTAATTTTCCTAACTAAATTAAATTTCATTAACATTTGAAATCTTACATATCACGCGGTAAATTTATATTATATTAATTTTAACTTCCTAACAAAATTAGTGTCCTAACTAAATTAAAATTCACTAAAACTTGAAATCTTATCAAATTATATTGTTACTGTATGAATATTGGCCATGAATTTGGTTGAATGATAATAATGGATTCCATACTAAATTATTGTCATAACTAAATTAAAATTCATTAAAACTAGAAATTCCAAAGGTCTTTCTAGATTGGTATTTAAAGCAAATAACAAATTATTTATTTCTGTTGTCAATACAATTACATCTTAATATATAATTCCATTACTTACCTAACTAAATCTTCTGTCTTCACACATACAGCTCGGTTGGTAGGCTTGTATTAGAAATATAGAGGAGAAATCAAGAAATACCAAAAGCAGAAGAAAGATATTTATAGGAAGACATTTACCATATAGGACAAGTACTTAGGACATTGAAAGACAAGTAAATGACGGAAAATGACTAAACAAACACATTCTTGGGAATCTAAATCCTTGTAGCCAACCCCAATTAGATGGAGAGACAGTTCAATTATCTTAATTCATATAATGGGACTTAATTAAATATTGCTACCCTAAACTCTACTATTAATTCCACTTCGGTACCTAACATTTCAATTTTTTCAGAGTAAGGGATTCATCTTTTATTCTTTTTTCAATGTCGACCAAATTAACGATTGCCATGTCAAAAATTGATGATATGGCGCATTCAAGTGGGACCCACATGCGTTATGTGGAAAATAAAAAGCACATTTAAAGTAATTTAGGACCTCACAACAGTAATTCAATAATTTTACCTTAATAAAACTTTAGGAATTCCACATATATGTATTATCTAATTACACCCCAATTTAGTCGACGTCTCCATCCCCTCATCCAAAATCCTAAAACGCAAATTCCATATCCCCTCCAATCAAAGTAGAAATCGAAAACTGAAGCATCACGAAACCCAATTTGCATGGTCACGAAACCTTTGACGAAAGAATAAGAAGATGATGATGAAGCCTTTGAAGAAGGAGAAAATCATTGTTGTTGTCTACACAAATAATTGACAAAATCTGAAGATGATGAAACCCTAATTTAACAAGCTGCGATTGAGAGTGATTTGGGTTTACTCATAATACGCATGCAAATTAGTAAGGAAGAAGTGACAATCTAAATCCTAATTGATTTCAAAGATTAAATGAGGATGGATTGTCAGATTTTAGGATTATGAATTGAAGAGGAAGTTTTGGATTTCAAAATTGAAAGATATATTATCTCTCTAATTACCTCTTTACTGTTGGTTCTTTTGAGGGTTGATTTTGGAAATTTCTTGTTTTAGATTTGGGAGTTACAAGGCGGTTGTGGGCATTATCTATCAACTACTGGAATGGGGTTTTGGCTGGGATGGTACTCGACAATGGTGCCAAGGTTTTGCCAGGATGGTGGTCTGATAGGGTTGCTTTTGGTGAAAGAGGAAGAGTTATAGAACAATGGTGGTGGTGTATGGCCAACAGTTCTTCGGTGGTGACGGGTGGTGGCTGAGAGTCTGAAAATGTAGGTTTTTAATGATTGTTTTTAAGTTTAATCATTCACACTAGTACATATACGTGGAATTCCTAAAGTTTTTATTAAGATATAATTATTGAATTACTGTTTTGCCATCCTGAATTACTTTAATTGTGTTTTTATTTTCCACATTACACAGGCTGGTCCAACTTCTACGTGCCACATCTTCAATTTTTGATGAGGCACCAATAATTGGTTTACATTCAAAAAATTAAGAAATGAATCCCTTATTGAAAAAAATTGAAATGTCATTTACCGAAGTCGATTCTGATCGTAGATGAGTAGTAGAGTTTAGGGTAGTAATATTTAATTAAGCCTTATGTTATTAGTTTTTCGATATTCGGCAACCTATCGGGCATCTTGAATGATACACAGCATGTATAATTGTTTATGCAAAGAACAATCTGTTCAGGAGTTAAATATATCTTTACTTGCCTCTTCTTCGACGCGCAAACTGGTCAACCCATGATTGACCTCCATTATACTGTTGTTGATATTCTGTTGCCCAGTCTCCAGGAGCAGAGAGGGTCGCTGTCTTGACTTGATTATCCTCGATAGTAATTTCTCCACGACTCATCTTCGACAAAAATTGGAGGAACTTTGAATTCTGCATTCACCAATGAATTCACAATTAAAAGGAAACAGGCATGAACAATGATGCAGTAAATGTAACCATAATGCATAGGGATGTTGACCCCACTCAAAACCACTAAGTTGCACGGCACATATAACTGTACTTATCATTAAAAAGAAGCTAAAATCTTGAAAACGTCCATTCCATTTGCTAACTAAAAATTGAGGTGTTTCAGTACTTAAGCAAGATATCATTTTTAATTGTTCTTTTCTTCCTCTTCTTTGTTTTTATGATTCACCAGTAACGATATTTCTTTAAACATTGCACCAAAGGAACGATTATAATTGCCAATGACAACAACCAACAAACTATTAGGTCCATATATGTGAATGAAGATGATGGACTTATATCCTAGTTAAAATAGTTGAGTGAACGGGTAAACATTTTCAAACCAGCAGGATGATGACAACATAGAATTTCTAGCAGATATCCACAAGATCAGCTTTAAACTCTGCAGCACTTCACTGTCAGCTTTAAATAAGCTTTGGCAGAAAGAAGAACGGGAATTCCTGTGCAGATGGTGTTGTTTTTACTATTCTTTGGACAGAAAGGAATGGTCTGACATTCAGTGGTCAGTCTCTTCACTTTCATCATCTTTGGGACAGCGTAACTTTGCTGAAATCTTTATTGGCTTCTGCAATGGATGTTATTGGGGGATCACAATTTCATTTTTCACAGATGGATTTGGTTGGCTGCCCTTCTTTAAGGGATTTCTTCTTTCTGACTTTTTATGTCTTGGAGGATTTTTTTTTGTCCCACTTTTCTTTTGTATGCTCTATCTATTCTAATAAAGTTTCTTCTTTTATTTAATAAAATAAGAAGCTTTGTACAACCAAATAATTTTAAAGCAGACGCACACCAGAATTCTAATAGAACACAAATAAAATAGCTTAAGAACCTGGAACTTGGGGTCTTCATTTTGAGCTAGTGTGTTGCGCCAGCATACGAGTCTGCTCAATGGCAGCTAAAAACTTGGAATACTTGCACCTTCTCATTTGATCAAATGATGTAATTTGAGATTGCTCCTGTAATGAAACAAGTAGCATTGCATTGCCATGTATTTGTTACTTAAAAATGAAAATAGCAATAACTGTCAGTATGTTTATTGTTCAAATAACATGCATGCTTAGTCAGCAAACACTACATGTCAAGAAAAATTTGACCAATAAGATAATGAAGGCCTTAATGGGTGGTTCATATAATGGGTTGGGTTTCACTGGTAATGAAAAAAGTTATGGTTAAATGGTTATACCTGTGGGGTGAAACTTGGGTAAATCAGAGACTCAATTATCCAGCTCTTCTATTAATACCTTTCATCTCGATGTCAAACACTGCTTTCTCTCACCGAAAGAGCAATGCCTTCTTGGCTTCCCTACACTCTTCCTCTATTATTTCATTTTTATATTCACTCAAAGTTTGCATTTTATTTGACCATTTTCTCTCCCCTCTCTCTCTCTCCACTAGATTTTCATTCCTTCGTATATACATGTATGCGTGTGTGTGTGTATATATACACACACAATCCTTAATATCTAAAGGAACTAGAAGAGAGAGAGTATTGACAATGGGACAGGATTTGTGGATAAATTGGTATCAATACTAGTCGAAGACCAATTTGTTATGTGTGCGTGTGTATCGGGATTTGTTAGGATACCATTAGTGTGAGTATCCTAACATTGTACAACTATTTGCATGACTGAAAATACCCCTATAATTTATCAAGTTTTTTTAACAAATATAGAGTTATTAAAGTAAACATTCTAAAGAATTAAAAAAATTGCCAATTTCCAAAACTAAATCTTCCTCTCTCCTCACATTCTCTCACCTTTTTCCTCTACGGCTCTCTCTCTAGTTTTTCTTCTATCTCTTCCAATGTTCTTTCTTCTTCCCTTTTTATCTCCTGGTCTTTTCCATATACACGGGGGATATTGTATGTATGTGTTCATCAAGATATCCAAAATTATATACACACACAAACAAATTAAATTAAATTAAACACGTAAAAGGATTGATATTAGCAAAAGTAAATAAAATCAAGATATTTGTTAAATGAGCATTACAGATATAGGGATTTGTTAGGATACCACCAGTGTGAGTATCCTAACATTGTACCACTATTAGTAAAGACTGAAATTACCCTTATAAATATATTGAACCTTTTTAATAAATATAAGGATATAAAAGTAAACAATCTATAGAGAGGACAATGTGAAACTAATTGGGATTAAACTTTCCAAAAACTAACTCTTTTCTCTCTCATCTCTTCACACATTCCCTCTCCTTTTTCTTACATTTCACATCGCAAAATCAGAAACTGTAACCATTTGTTTTTCTGAACAAGAAGAAAAAACGTAAATGCTTTAACGTGACATACACTATGTTATTAATCTTCAAACTGTAGTGGATTATTCCCTTAATCATAATCATGCTCATCTAATTACAAATAAATTGAGATTTAAAAAATAATAATAAAATAAGCTTCAAGCCATAGTGGATTATTACTTTAAACATGCTCTCATCTAACGAATAACTTGAGATTATTTAATGTTTTAGTTTTTGCTAGTAGCAGTCTTTTGATGGGTTTAATAGTTTGTGCAAGTGTATATGTGTTTGGATATCTTGATGTACCTACAAAATCCCCTATATACAGAAAAAACAAAAAACGTAGACTAAACAGGGAAGGAGAAAGAACTGGGAAGAGATAGAAGAAAGAGGAGAAATAAAACCGTAGACTAAGGTGAGAGGAGAGAGAAAGATTTAGTTTTGGAAAGTGACCCCATTTTCTTTGATTCTATATAAAACTTTTATATCCTTGTATCTATCAAAAAATTCATAAATTGTAAGGATATTTTCAATACGAAGTTAGGATACTCATTAGTGTTATCCTAACAAATCATATATTTAAATATATATATATATACATATGTATGTATATGTATATAATTATTTATATTCATATATATATATATATATATATATTATTCTATTTATAAATTGCTTTTGTTTGGTTTTTTTTGTGTTTGGTGGCTGCAAGAGAGGGGAAGAGAAAAGAAGAAATAATTGGTTGACCTAATCAGAAGCCCATTGTCATGGTCCGACCCGACTCACCTGACCCAAAAACATTTAAACTTTGTTGTTGATTTCTCAAAAATATAATAAATGTAAATTTATGGGTTGATGGGTTTTACACATATTCAACCCATTTCAAAATTATCCATTTGTGATCCCAACCCATTAATGACCTCAATCCATCAAACTTCAATCCATTACCCACTAAATCAACCCATTTGTCACCTCTAATAAAAAGTGTACACCTTATATTTTCTTTAGGTTATATGTGATTGCTTGTTCAGAATGTGCATGGTTTAGGGGGGATAAGAAATTTTGTTCATTTAAAAAATTTACAAGCCCTTTGCAAACAAAGTGTCAGATGGTTTTTCAGAATAAGTAAAAGCGTCAATGATCCAAAAAAACATACTTAGATATCAAAGAAAAGGCATGACAGTAGCTGACCAAATTTAACATCCAAAGGTAGTACTTACATGCTCAAATTCAGAAGCCCAACCATTAGCACCATGTTGTTGTTCGAAATAATGCGCCCAAGCATTAGGGTCTCCATGTTGTACTCTGTGATGGTCAAATTCAGTAACCCATCCATCAGCAGCATGAGGGCCTGGTTGCACACCTTGAGAGTCATTCCAATACTTGTCCAGCTCTTGATATCTTCCACGTGGGCCCCCCCTAGCTTGGATGTCAGTATCAATATCTAAAGAAGACAATAGTGTGGCTTACCTGAGAAGAATGTAACAAAAGGCCACATGATCAGTAATAATAAATACTTTTTAAGCGATGAAAATAAACGCTAATGATAACTTAGTTAATATGGCTTTAACAAAATTATTATCTTCCAATAATTTTAATTTTATTTTTTTTGGATTAAAGAAGAAACTTTTATCACATGAAAAGGAGAGAATACAACTATAGGGGAACAAGTAGTTCACCCACCCATAAAAAAGAGGAAATAATCCAGTAAGTTATTTCAGT
This sequence comes from Aralia elata, assembly GCA_034770075.1. NCBI lineage: Eukaryota > Viridiplantae > Streptophyta > Magnoliopsida > Apiales > Araliaceae > Aralia > Aralia elata. The sequence continues at coordinate 90,257 of JAVJAP010000210.1, read as the reverse complement.
CATAGATGATAATTCATGTACACAGGTACTGTTGTTTCAGGTTTTAAGCGCTTAATATAGTTAGCAAACAGCTACTTAGTAGTTGTAGCGAAGATGGTAATGGTGATGGTGCAATACTGAGTTGTGTTGATGGAGATATGAGTAATTTAGTGTAGATAAAAATAGATGTTAAGATGAGGTGTGAATTGAACTGAGGTGTCTGGGTGGTGGTGTGACAATAACCGAAAGAGAATAAAAGTTTTGGTGGCATCAATCCATCCAACTGAGTAATAGCATTAATTCCCTAGAAAGGGGAAGTCAAAAGGAGGAAGGTGTAAGGTAATTGTGAATCATTGGTAACAAACAGCAGACTCAGCAGTACAGCACTAATGCAGCAACTGGATCAAGAGAGTCTGGCATACTAGTTTGGCATCTTTAAATTAGAGATGGCAAGGTAGAAAATAAGGTGAATTTCAACTGTGAAAGTCCAGATAGAGGAGCTACAGTTGTAGAGTGACATTAGCAATACAGTTGTGCAAGTAAAATAGGTAGGACTTGTCATCTCATAGTTAAAGCTAGATGGTGTCATGGTAGTGTAGTCAAAGCAGATTTTCAACTTGCAAATTCAAGTTGGATGCGACTGCATTAATATGGCAAGAGAAGTTGAATAAAAAGAAGCCATCATTGGCAAAGCGTTGTACAAGTTCCAAACAAAAGTAAAATGGCAAAAAACAACTTTCTCAGATTTTCTTTTAATGTGTAGGGAAATTCTAAAACGCTAGATTTTAATCCAAAAATAGAGGATGTGGGACCATTGAATTTTTATTATTTTTATTTTTTACCGTCGAAAATATAAAATTTCAATGGTATCACACATACCATTGAAATTTTATAACTAAAGATGCTTTCTTTTTAAAGATAAAATTGTCATGGAGTAAATACACAAGAAATGGAACAGAATTATGATTGTGGATCCCAAATAGCTTAGGGAACATATCAAAGGCAGTACTAAGTGATGTAGGACAAGGGTGGAGGAAAGAATAAAGGAGATTAAAAAGGCTAAAAGCCACAAGGCACAAGGCTTAATTCAATAATATCAATCATTCAATACCAATAATAACGAGGGATCACAACTGTTTATATAGGAATAGAAAAAACTCTAAAACTTGGACGCTAAGTAAAATATTAAGTAGCCTAATTAAATAAGGAAATAAAATCCTAATAATTATCTACTACCTTAAATAATTAAATGCTCTAGAATATTCTACTAATATAATTAAATATACCCTAATATTATCTACTAAATAAACTAATTGCATTAAAATATCCATAAATAACAATATATAATAATAACTCAATAATATTAAATTTCTTTTCTTCCATCCGCATCACTAAGGGTACCGTACTAGGGTCAAAATGAGTTCTTCAATACACATTAACTACATAGAATCACAAGTGATGTTGGTAACCAATGCAATAATGACGCATTAGTGCGACCCTAGATTTGCTACCAAATTTAGTATCCCTGGCATTATTCTTAAAAATAACCATGATTCAGATTTCTGATCTTAGTATTTTACACAGGCCAACAATAAAAAGCATTTCCAACTCTAAGGGGGTGTGTTAGTACATCAACCAGAACAATCAAAAGGCTTGTCTAATATTGTATTTTGGCAAGTTTTATCACGGTGGACCCACAACCAGTAAATATTTTAATTTGGTAACATTAAAATCCAAAGATAGAAAAAGTTCCAGGAATTGATAGCATGCAGCTTTTTACACTCAAGCACGAGCACCAAACCTGTGCATTAACAAAGTCTTCACTCTTATCAGCAAAGAAGTGCCGAGCCATGATACTGCTACGGTCACGGATGCATTGTTTATCACCTTCTCAGACAATCCTAAAACAGGAAGTGGGGTGGGACGGAAAGGAAGACCCCCATGGCCACTACTGACGAATGAGTGCAAAAAACTTGACAACACTCTTTGAGGTGGCCCTGTAATAAAGGAGATAATATGAGCTCTTATGGTTAATCAAGCAAAAGAACTGTCTAAAATATCCCTATCTAAGTGCAGATTACCAATTCTAACAGTTAAAAAAGGTTTGACTTCCACATGTTTCTTCATACCATAAGAAATGTAATATCAGTACAGTTAGAGTGCATTCATCCAAACCACCAATAACTCATATTAGGTAATAAAAACTTTCATGATCAAGGAAACACTGAGCTTCAAAAGTTATGCAAAAATGATCTGTCATGGGACTTATTAAAAAGGGGGGAAAAATCCTCTGGTTGTGGATAGAATAACCATGAAAAAAAAATTTAGATTAAACAAATTAACCATCCAAATCTGGTTGCAGTCGAGTATGCTCTAAGGGAATGTTGGTGAGACCATCTCTGGCCTGAAAAAGAGGCACTTGAGGATTTTGTATCTCATCCCAAGCATCTGTAAACCTGTTCTGATCTTGAAGATCGGAAACCCCGAAGGAATTCTGAGCCCTGACATAAATGAACATGACAACAGTGTTCCAAAACTAATCCACGCAAACAAAATACTAATAATAATTACACTAAAGAAGAATACAGTATAAAACCTGGCTACTTGGATGTCGCGGATGATCAAAATCATACCCGGGGAGTGCATTAAAGGGCTCTTGACCTCCCGCAAATAAAATCCCTTCAGAAATTGTATTGGTTTGATGTAGGAATCTCCTGCAGCCTTTCCTGCTTAGATACACCAGATATCATGTGACAAAGTGTTCATACAAAAATGTGATCAAGTGTTTTTGATCGTCATTAAATATGCAATTGCTGCATTATTCAAATGTTAAAATTGAGGTTAGGCTTTAGAGTTTACAGCATACAATAGATAATTCGTCTGAGTTTATTTCCAGGTAGTTAATACAATCAACCACAACCATAATTTATCATTAAAAAAATGAAAGAGTTCTCCAATTATATATGATTCAGTTTGATCTTAAATTTTTAAATAAAATAATTTTTTGTATATGTATACAGGCAAAAACACAATGATTGTATTTTATGACCAACTAAAATGCTTTCTAGTTAATTAAGTCCGTTCTGCTAGTTTTCTAGAATATGTCAATGACTCAACATAAGGATGTCTCAAACCTTTTTCCCCTTTAAATTGTAAGTGGACTCTGCCAAAAGGGAATGGAGTGCTTTTACTACTCCAAAAGTCGGTGTTTCATAATCAAACGCCCGCCATAAACCCTTAAGAAAAGGATTTCTTTTGCACCTGTTTCATAAACCAACTAAATCACTCTGTATTGAAATTCTCTAATGGCCCTTCACTTTATTTTTATAGCCTACCCTAGATGGCTAACTTCCAACGAGCCAATCTTCGTGAATTAATGAAAGATTAAGGAACTTTCTAAAATTGCATAATGACACATAGGCTAAGGAATATTGTGCATTTATAGAATGGAACTTGCATCAGCATGTTTATTAGTCAGAAATTCCAAATGTGGGAGACATTTTAGCACCTTTTATATAGCAAGATATCAGACCTACTTATTCTGCACCCAAGCCCAAAGTGACTGAAATTCCACTCTTTCACTTCCAAATTACTCCCTCGTTCCAAAACAAAAAATCCCATTTTTAGTGAGTAGTATAAAATAACACAATGTGTTCAAGTTCGCTTATTATAAATTTCGTTATCATACCACACCACCCCTAAACTAACAACTTATTAACAAAAATATACGCTGGATTTTTGCAAATTTTGCAAATGTAAACTATTTTTGTTTAAGGATGGTAGTATTCAATTTTATCATAAACAGCTACAATTCCTGACATGGAAACATAAAAGTCAATAATGGAAGGTTTTTTAAACCCAAATAAAACAATTTTATTAAAGCTCCAACTCAGTTTAAGCCAATTGTAAACCGAATTCAAGAACACAGACAGTAGCTCGTATCAGGTTCACTGAAAATCAAATTATTACTGAAACTAATGTAAAATTGTAAAAATTAAGAATAGCCATAGCTAACAGAAATTCTTAAAAATAAGAATATTACCATGAACTTTGCCCAATTAAAACAAACTTCACCAAAATTCTAACTCAATTTAGACAATTCACAATTGTAAACATAATCCAACAACACAGGACAGTAGCTCCTATCAGGTTCACTGAAAATCAAATTCCAATCGAACTAATGTAAAATTGAAATTATTCTAATAGCATAGCTAACAAAATTCTTAAAAATAAGCATTTTAACAAAAAATTGATACAATGAAGAAGAAGAACAACCTTAGTTTTTGGAGGAAGAACCAACAAGCGCGTTGGCAAGAGCTCCGATGAGGATTCGATAGATGAAGATTGAAGATGAACCGGGTACGGCGCAGGCCGCCCCACCCGAAATGAGCTCCCGCATCGCCATTTTCTCTATCCTCTTTCCCTCTCCTCTTCCTCTCTCTAGAACACAATATTCTCCTCTTTTCCTGAAATTCAATCTCTTTCTCTCTGCTAAATATATATTATATAGATATTCTGGAGTTTTTTGTCTTCTTTCTTTTCCTTTCAATTATTTTGCTGGTGCTGTGATCGAGGCAATTTTGTTAGCCAGTAGATAGTCTAACGTCTACGTTTGTGTGCTAGCTTATATCTGTCCGTCGCCAGGATTACAAAACCCAGACGCACACCGAGTATCCGTTTTAGTTCTATTTTATTTTGAGAATTGATATTTTCACAAATAAATTTGATAATTTCATAAGTTTTCTTAATATAAATAATAAGTGAAATTCACCAAAAAATACTTTATGGAACTAACACTTTCATTTATGAAAATATCAATTCCTTTTTATTTTTTACTTTTACTTTGTTTTTGTTCTCTTCCAAAAAAAATATTATAATTAGGAAAATTAATTTTAAATAAAATAATTATAAAAATTATAAGCTAACGAAATAGTGCTAGTAATTACAAGATTTATTTTTTTAAAACGTTAGATAATTTAAATTAATTTTGAGCTTCAAAATATCTTAAATAATTTTAGAAAGTAAAAAACAATCTTATATTTTAAAAACAAAAAGAACTCTTCTATGCGGACATGATAATTGAAAATACAAATAAGTGAAATTAAGTGAAATTATAAAGAGTTAAATTTTTGAAACAAAAAAGTAATCGTATAGTTCACATAAACACAATATTTATATTTTATATATAGACACATAAGAGATAATTGTATTAATATATATTTTGTTCAGTCTTGATAAAAATAACTAACTAGACAAATTGATGTTTCGTGTAAGACACATAGGCAATATTTATATATAGACACCTAAGAGCAAATTGTGTGTGTGTGTGTGTATATATATATATATATATATATATATATATATATATATATATATATATATATATATATATATAACACGAATTGCACATCTTTTTGGAATAGTAAAATTGGTAGAAATAATCCTACAAATTTATGCTAATAAATTTTATGGTTTGTCCCATCAAAATTATCTCTCACTATTTTTTGCATACAATGGCGAGAGAAATACACTTATTTTCTCTTACTCTCACAAAACTTTCAATTTTGATACTTTAGAATGAATTTTCGTGCTCCCTTTTTATAGCAAAGGATTATGAGGAGGCCTGTATGAAAGTTTCAACCAGTCGTAGTTAAAGATTGGACCAAAATCAAAGACCGACGAAACATGAATTATTTAAATGACTAGCTTTTGAAACCGTGCGAAGCATGGGTTTAGAAGGTCGTTTTTTCTTTGCACGGGTTTAGAAGGTAGCTTTTTCTATTACACATTAGTATGCGATTCATTATATAAGTAAGGGGATAAATATTTTTTTTATCACTTTACTTTAGGTCAAATTACACTTAACTAATTAAATTTTTTTTTTACAGTCGACTAACTATACTTTATTTTTCTTAAAAAAAATTAAATTTCCGTCAGCGGGGTTAATTATTTAATGACATATTGACTTGGAAGTGCCATCATATTACTAAATCCTAGTTGGAAGCTACTTTTAACAGTTTTGTACACATTTAGCTATAGCCCGTGGCGAATGCAAGATGGGGGCAGGGGGGCCCCTGACCCCACTGAAATTTCAGGGGGTCAAGGGGGGCAACTTATAAAAAAAAAATTTAGGGGCTTTAAATGAAATTGTTATGTTTAACTTAAAAAACTTTTACAATACTTAAAGTTAAAAGGCTAAATGCAATGGATATGGATCCAGGGACCAGGAGTCAGGACCAATCCCATTATCCCAATATCCCTCTTCTCCTGTACTCCGTTGGTAGGCTTAATCTGATAAGTGATAATCTCTTAGTACTTCATATTTTTAGGCGGTTCAACAAGACAACGACATAGCATTATAGCAACGACCAACAGTCAACAAAGCAACAACTCCAAGTATTAAGTCTCCAAATTCGCAAGAGAGGCACAACCGCACAGAGCAACTCAAGTGTGTAGGTTATTTTAATTTTAGTTTTTTAATTTCATAAATTTAATAAGTGCTTTAGAAATTTTTGTAATTATTTATAGATTCTTCTTTTTTGTACTTTTATAAAATTAGGGCTTTTTACTTTTTAAAGCAACATTGCAACAACGAAGAGAACTACATCAAATAAAAGTTCTTCAAGTATGTGTTCTATTCTATTTTTTACTTTCTTTAAATTTCGTAATTTATTAATGTTACCTGTTACTTTTTAGTGGTTTAATTGAGATGGTTTATTGTTGGTGACTTGGTGCTAAATTGCTAATTACAGTTGACTATTGATATTGTATATTGATTTTGTTTTGATGTTGAATTAGTTTTTAAATATTTATTGATTGTCAGGCATGGACATACATAGAGCGTGATATTTTTGTAACTATTAAAAATGATGCTATCATGCAACAATTTCAAGCAATAAAACCTCGAAAAATGTTGTTTGTTGTAAATAATATTTGAGGATTATTTTAGTTTTGTGATTCATTTTATTAAACTTTTATTCTTAAGCAATTTTCTTTTTAGAATTTGACCCCACTTGAAGTTTCCTGGCTGGATCCGCCCCCTGGCTATAGCCCACCCATAAAAAATAAACATACCCATGGTGACCCGATCCGACCCGACAAATTTCATCCATGATAAATAAGAAATCAGACATCAAAAAGGGCAAAATTTAGGATTCTTCGTAGTACCAAACATCGAAAGGGGCTATAGTCGACTGGTTTGAAGTAATTGAAACTAAGAATCCAATACATAGGTGTTAACACTTGATTCTGTCCGCGCGTTCAACCAACTCGCCGGACGGACGTGTACATGCATAAAAGTCCCAACGGCTTGGGGCCGTTTGTGGACTCCTCTGGTGTAAGAGTAAGTAATAGGTTCAATGTGTGTTAACAATGGAGGTCAAATATTTAGTAGGGTAAAAATAATGTTGTACCTTGCCTTCATTGTTCCTTGAGTATTTATAGGATTCACTTGGTCACTTACTACCCCAATTAGGAGTGTTCTACCTAGAATCCTTATTGGACCCAGATCCAATTACCTTGATCCAAAAGGAGTATTAACCAGTAAGGAGCCTCAAGGGTTTAGAACTCTCATCCAAGCCTTTTCAGACTAGAGAGTCCTCTTGTAACTCGCTGAGCATGATGGGCCTTTTAGGCCGAGCCCAAGATGAGGAGTCCGATCAAGCCCATGAGAATATATATCCGAACATTGCCCCATACTCCCCTAGTATAAGACATGTACTAGGGGAGTAAACTGGAAGCTCTAGAGTACGTAAACTCGAATTATCGAAAGGAAACTGATCTCCTCGGGAGCCCGAAGGCATCAAACCAAGGGCACTTCTTCTTCAGGTGTCCGAAAATGTTTCAGCCGAAGAGGGACGCTCCTTGGAATCCTTAAAAATGTCTTCCCGAGGGCGAATGAAAATTGGTTCGGTATCGGGCCCCTTTTGTGGGCAAATCTCGTTGTATATGTGCAATCAGGCCCAATCTTTTCGCTTTGAGGCCCAACAACCTTACCTCGGTATAAACGGCCCAATATGAACAATTAATTTTGAATTTTGAAAATAGGATAAGAGAACAGCTGGCAGGCAATACGGGATCTTAGTAATAATTGTCCCGCCGTAATCACTTTGATTGCACCCTACCCGTTGGATGACAATGATCTCAACCATCGGATATTCACTCGTATAGGAAAAGTAAATTCAATCGTCACTTCCCACCAGTAAATCCATTCTTATTCAGAGAAACTGATCCTCTATTTGCAAAGAAACTCTACATCGTCGCTTTATTTGATCTAGAAACCGCCCGTCCGTTCCATTCCCAAAATACTTTCAAGTAAGTCGTTCATCGTCATTCTTTTCCTTTCTTGATGGCTAGGGGTAAGAATGCTCAAGAAGCACATGCTTCGTCTTCCCATGCTGAAGGCGAAGTTACCGTTGTGAAGCCGGAATTCCAATGGGTGAGTCATGGAAACCGGTGATTGTAGAACGAACGAGGGATGTAGAGGAATAAAATAGGATCAAATACTTTGCCCTTGACTACAGAGTAGCTAATATTCTCTCTTCCATAAAACCCCCTTTTTTTGATCTGTTGAAGACGAAATTTTATATTCCCGATTCATACGAAATTAGGAGACCTGAAGTCTAGGAGAGAGTATACTGGCAGCCGAAAGGGGGATGGATTCCCATTCATCGGCAACTGCTTCTCTTTGGGGTGCGGTTTCCTCTTCGCCCCTTCGTCCTTGAACTCCTACATACCACCGGGCTTAGCTTAAATCAACTATCCCCGAATTCTTTTATTCATTTGAATAGTTTTATCGCTTTCTGTTCCTCCGAGGACATAGTCCCGACCATAGATTTCTTTTATCAATTCTTTTCCCTTACCGCCTGTAAAGAGAAGGGGTTTTTCTAGATAATAAAAAATTCGGGTAGGGAGACCCTAATGGATACTCCTTCTAGTAATAAAGGACGACATGGGGATTGGTTTTTCATTAAGGGGCCGGACACTGAGTTGGTCGGATCTTGGTCAAACCCGAACAAGGATCAACTGAATCCAAATCAGATTTCTCAAAGAAGGTTGGAGGCATTCGAGGCTTTGTATTCGAAGCGACCTTCAGTGAAGTGGAACCGGTCGCTCCTTAATGACCAAGACTGGTTACACTCACATGGTTGTAAGTCTCTTTACCTTTCCGAATCTGTTTTATTTAAGATTTGATGAAATGGTGAACCCATTTTATCTTTTGATGTCACAGTGGCTGACTCCGGCAAGAACCCCAATAATGAAGCGATCCTAGAAGGAGCTAGAGTCCCGAGGACCAAACTGTCTGGTGCCAAGAAAGTTAGGATGACCCGAAGAAAAAGGCTAGGGTACTAAAGCCTCAATTACACTAGATGCAATTGTTGAAGGGGCATCCGGGTCTGCCCATCCAGAAAAGCTGGTGAGAGCTGGGGGATCTCCGGTTGTTTCTGAGGTACCCAAAACAAATAAATCTGGAGGTAAACGGAAGAGACTAGTACGTCGCTCCTCGGTCGAGGCAAGAGATGAAATAATCCCAATGATTAGGATTGAACCCTCCCCGACGACTGGGGATCTTCGAGCGCTGCCCCAGATGTTGGTGATCAAGAGAAGGAGCTAGTTGCGACTGCTTCTTTTGACGTTGAATCTCCTTCCCTGGAAGAAGGAGCGTTATTGAAGAAGAAGTAAAAGGGACCTTCACCTCCCCCGATTGCGGCAGATCAACTGAGGACCGAGGCTACGGGGACACCGACCGAAGGTTTGGGATCGTCAATGATCTCATTTGATACAACTGGGGCCGATCGGGCTGATCTGAAGACTCTGATGGAAATGTTGTTTTCTTTCCACGCTAAGGTTAGTAGGTTTTCTTGATGAGCTTATCGTAAGAAACATACTTGATCATTATTCGCTATCTTTTAATTCCCGAACATTGTCATGTAGGGAAATGGTCTTCTCCTCCAAGTCTCTGACCAAGTGAAGATTTTGGAGCATAATCTGAAGAAGACTTCTGAAGAATGTGCTGAGGCGAAGGAGTCGCAGTCTGCACCCAACTTCGCATTTAGCATGACGCCTTCCACATTATGAAGAATGATTATGAGACGATGCGAACGGAGAAGGCCAAAAATGACAAGGAGATAGCTGCCCTGCGGGAAAAGGTTTTTACTGCTGACATGAAAATGTCCGAAATTAGAGCCCGAGCCGAGGAAGCTATCACATAAGCCGAGGTAGCCTACAAAACGGGTCGAGGATGCGGAGATGAGGAATAAAGAACTCGAATTCCTCCTTCAAAGGCAAAAGGAATAACTTGACCATCGGGCGATATGATTCGGGTCCAGACCGATCAAATGAGGAACCTCAAGGATAATGTCCCAAACGATCATTGAAGGCTGGACTTCGAGGGAAGCCGATTGGTTGAAGGGTCCTATTGCTCACTCCGCTTCTCCAAGCGTCCTTGCACCGAGTCTTCGGACAAAGAGTTATTGATAAGTACAAAGCATCAGACAAATTCCACGAGGATATTCAGGATGCAGTAGTAAATGAGTTCAATGACGGCTTCGAATATGCCCGAGAGCTTGCGCGAGCGAAAGGCCACAATCCTGATGAGCTAAGAATTGTCATTCCCGATGACTGATTTGTAATTTTCTTTTTATGGGATATATTATAAGCTTAACACTTAACTTCCTTTAAATATTTGTCAATGTTAAATCTATCTTTTCTCATAAGTTAACTCTCATTATCTGTGCGTGTGGCTGTTTGTTTATACTTCTTTTCCCCCGTTAACCTTATTAAGCAAATTACTGATGAGGTTAGCAGATGTAATTAAAGTGTATGTAAAAACAGTAAGCATAAAATAAGATGTAAGCAGAGTTCTCATTTATTTCGAAAAGATAACATTATTGGCCAACATTCTAGCCTCAAAAAAATTGAGCAAAGTACAAACTGTTTATTACTGATAATATTATCGAAGCCGAGCAGCATGCCATGTGTTCGGGATGTCATTTCTATCCATTTTCTGATGTTTATAAGTTTCCGAACCTAATACCTCGATAACCCTGTACGGTCCTTCCGAACTGGGCAGTAATTTTCTAATTTCCCGAGGTGTAGAAGCTTCGACTTGTCGAAGGACTAGATCCCCTATTTTGAATGTCCTATTCTTGACATTTTTGTTGAAGTGTCGAGCTGTACGTTGTTGATAAGTGGCTAATCTGAGAACCACAGTGTCACGCTCTTCTTCCAATAAATCTAAATTATCCTGAAGCCCTTCGCTATTGAGACTTTCATCAAAGTTTTGGACTCTAAAAGAAGGTATCTTTATCTCAATAGGTATCAGGGCTTTGGCTCCATAAGAAAGTTTGAAAGGCGTTTCACTTGTTGTTGTCCGAGGAGTTAGAGCTGTGATTATACCAAAGAAATCTTTATTTGATGAAGAAAGGATGTCAGAGGGGATTCCAAGGGTGATATTTGGTGTTTGAGTGTTTGGGCTAGTTGGGGGAACTGTATTCCTTCAGTCGTAGAGTTTGAGTGCTCTACGACCATTGGCTCTACGACATCAGTCCTGGCTCTACCACTATTTAAACTTTCCAGAAGATAGTATGGGATGTAAATACCTTTAACATGGCGAAGAGTCCTTAATTAGCTTTGTTGGATATGATTGAACCCTTGGGAAGTTTTGAGAGATCATCTTTAGATTAGGGAAGTTTGAGTAACACCAGCTGAGAACTTTCATCTCTAAATGAAATAGCCTTCAATCAAGGCATCCATAGGTTGAAAAATTTTAACTGCTGACTTTCAGAATCATACAGCACCGTAGTACGATCCAATTCCATATCTTGAAAATTATTAAATAGATCTTCAATGGTCATTGTTACCACTTTAATTTTTCCATCACCATGATCAATCCACTTCTCTGGCAACACAACCTTTGGTTTTTCAAAGGCTTCCAACACTATTCTTCTTCAAATTCTTATAGATGTTGGAGCAACTGTTGGGGGTGAGACAAGGTAACCTACTGGTTTTTCATTCTCCTTCCTTGCTTTCTCCTTTTCTTCTCCAACTTCTTGCTTTTCTTCACCTTTTTTCCCTTCTTTTCCATCTTTTTGTCTTTCTTTAGCTCTGGATTTGGTTCCTTCACAGCCACTTCTTTTGTCACTTCAATTGGCTTATCAACCATTTCTTCTAATTGTTCTTCTTCATTAACTCCTTCAACAACAACCTTTCCAAGAATAACTTCTTCAGGCTTTGACTTATTGACAGTCTCAGCCAATGTTCCTTCATTCATTTCTTCCTCTTCAAGTTTTAAAGCCTCTTCAATAGATTCAGCTTCATCTTCATCTTTTGGTTTTGACTCACTCGACGTCATAACATTTTCATCTGACCAATCTTTTGATGGCTTAGGTTCACTAACCTTTGTAGCTTTTTCATCATCATCATCATCGCTGGAACTAGGGGTTATCATTTTCCTTTTGTCTTTGTTGTTCCTGACCATTCCAGTAGATTCATCTTGCTCATCATTATCATCAAGATCAATGATCCTAAGTGGAATTCCTTCTTCACTTCTATGACCATGAGATTTCATTATTTGTCGTAGGCGTGCACTCTGTCTCCTCCTTACGGGCTTAGAAACAGGTGTTTCAAATGTTTCTTCTTCTTTTTTTCTATTCTTCTTCGGTAATAAAGGGACTTTTCAAATGGACCTTTGGTAATTCTTTCTCAACCATCACCTTTTTCTTAGATGGCTTCCCTGGGTAGATACCGGGGATAGAGAATCATCAGACTGCGATGATTCACTCTTTACCGTACTTGTTTTCCCTTTCCCTTTACCAGATTTCAAGGCATCCTTGCTGCTGCTACCAAATATCCTCGATCTTTTATTCTCCATGGGATTTTTCTTCCAGTTTTCAAACAATTTTAGGGACACAACTTTGTGGATATTCAGGGTTTCTCCTTCATTATCCCTAATCTTGCTCTTTAACTTCTTCTTCAAAATGATGCTTAAAAACCTTCCGTAGAAAACCTTTGAAACAGGCTTATCCAAAGCCTTCTTCTTCTCTGCTTCCTCCAGCCATTTGGCTAACCAGTCAAGCAAAATGGCGCCAAAATTTATCTTTTTTCTCATGACAATGGCAGTCATAATTTTCATTTGTAGATCACTCACGGTATCATATGCAGTATCTTTGCATAGAACATATTTCCCTACAATCTCCGCCAAGAACTCAAACTCCCCTAGAAACTCCTTCTTCTTCATACCTTTCAGATGGGGATTCTTTTGATAACCCATCAATCTCATACCTTCTTCAATGTCTATTTCTTCGAATGTCGTGAGGCCTTGGTTGGAAAAGCCTAGACATTGGTTGATATCCGATGCCCCTATATTCAGATTAACTTATTTAACTTTTGTAACCCATACACCAGCATTGTACACAACATCTTCCTTGATCAAATCAGTGTAGACTTTGGTGTTGGTTTCCAGACAGTCTGAAAAATCAGCTTCTTTTATAAACTCAAGAATGTCGAACTTCTTTTCGGATGAACCAAATTTGTCAAAACCTAGTTGAATCCCGATTATGACTTGACAGTTTTCCATTTGAAGGTTTGGTTGTTAGAAGGATATATGGAAGGTGAAATGTATTTAGATTGTTGAGTGATTCGAGATTTCTGGAGGGTTGAGAGATTTAGAGATTGAGAGCTTTGAGAGATTGATGGTTTGTAGAGTTTAATGGTTAATAAGAAAGGCAACCGTCAAAATTTGAAATGATTTTACGTCAGTTCCCTCTAATTTTTCATAGAAGGACACGTGCTAGAAAACCATTGACTGCATGTCGCTTCAAAAACTATAACTCCACAGTTGTTATATATCAACTTTCTAAGTTCACTTTCCTTATGAGAGCGTGAACATCACTTTCCTTTAGCTTGACCATTTTGACTTTTTCTCTTGTAGAGTAACTTGATAGTTCAGCTTTCACTCTCCGAATTTCAATATGCTCAACGACCATCTTCTGAGAGCAAGCTTCAGTTTATGATCTTTGCTGCTCTAGTATTAACTGATGGATATGATCTTCCTTCTTGATTTTGGCAATTGTCATGAGCTCCTTGATGACAGCCATGAACTTAAATTCTTCACTTATAGAATCTTCAGTAGAAATCAGACAGTCTTGGTACCTGCAGGTGTAATAATCTTCTATCTTAGTACCCATTGTTGTTTAGGTCCTCCTAGGTTAGTTTTCTTGAATACCCAAGTCTTTCAGACATTGGGTCTACCATATGTATTGACATTAAAATAATAATGTAAAACATATATTCCTATTTATATGATGATTTAACATTTAATGTGATGCATGAGTGTGTGTGTGTGTGTATGGATATCTTTTCATATAGAACTTGTGTGGATGATTAAGCCATTTCTTTTGTGTGGAACTACTTTTGTTTTCACTATGTTCTAAGATTTTGAACTTTCGTAGAGTAATGATCAGCTCTACGAATTGCATCTGGTTGGTTCGTGGAGTTGATCAGACTTTATGACTCTTCGAGGTATAACTGTAGTTTTGATTACACTTTACACTTTATCAAAAACACAGAACATTGTGTGTGTAATGCCCGTGAATTTTGAACGTCCTTATTAATTAAATCTAATTTAATTTAATGAGTTAACGTTGTGTTCTATTTAAACCAACTTGGGTTAATTGGTGGGAGATGTATAAGATGTGTCTATACTTGTGTTGACAGGTATGATATAACTATGGTTAAGAAATAACCATATGTGAGTCAAGTGTAGGAATTGGTGTGTAATGGCTAAAATGGCCAAGAATGGTTAATAACCAAGGTAATTATGAAGGGGCGATAACCATTGTATATCCAAGTGATTAATAACCAATGTAATTATGGCAGGATAATAACCATTGTGTTTAAACAATGTAATTATGACAAGATAATAACCAATGTCTAATAACCAATGAAGAATGGTTAATAACTAATGGATAATTAAGATTTTGCGAAAAGACTATTTTAACTTTAAAATAAGTTGGGTAATGATTAAAATACCCTTGAGGAAGTTGCTAGGAAGCTTCCTATTATTGATGAATTGATCAAATTGCCCCTACCTAGTCATGATTAATGACTATTTTGCCCATGGTCTCTACTTTCCTATAAATATGACCCCTCACCAATGCTAGTAGGGGTTGGTTCATCTATTATTCACCAAGTATAGAGTAAGAGCTTAGAGAGAAAAAGAGAGTGAGATTAGCATAGTTCATGCATCTCAAGTTCATCACATACTTTGGTAGATCAAGGAGAGTAGCTACAAGATCAAGGTGAAACCCTAAACCACTTCCTTCTTTCTTACTTTGTTTTATTTTCATAGTTTTTGAGAGATTTTGTTCTAAGACTCAAGAATCATTAGATCTTCATGCTTTATGTATAGATCTAATCCTCTTGAGTGTTAGAATGGAGATTCAAAGGAAGAAAAGGAACTTATGTTCTTAAACGGTAAAAACCCTAGCTTTTCTTCACTTGGATCACCCATAACTTGAGATCTACAACTTGGATTTGTGATCCGTTGAAAGGGGGTGCTAGGTACATGAGTTAGCTAGTAAACCCAAGTTGTAGAACACAAATCCAATAATTTTTGAAGCCTTGGGGGCTATTTTACCAAAACAGTCCAGCTATAAAACTTAAAGCTTTAAAACCCTAAAAGCTTGCTGTCCTCGTTTTTCCAAAGGTTGTTTCGGCCAGTTATGTATCTTTTAAAAATCTGGAAAAAATCACAGAGGTACCTTAAGAATTATCTACAAGTAGGAAAAAGAACGAACACGTTTCGATGTGTAGTTTTTGTGTAATGGCTTTTACCGTGAAGGACTCTTAAATATTCATACTCGAATTTCTCACTGTGTGTACCTTGAAATAATATGAAATTTTTACAGTATGTTTATATACATTATGAGAGTGTACCCTGAAAAGTTTAGAATTTTCTGAGCGAAACTCGATTTATGAAAAATGTAACAAGATTCGAAAGTTTGGAGTACTTTAAAAATAGTAAATCATTTTCTAAAATTCCAGGAAAATTTGTGGATCATTGTTGGATCATATGCTATCCAGATCCAGAGGATAATAATTTTCAGAACCTATTTTCTATTTTTCATAATAATGTTATAGTTATGGTTAAAAGAAAATAAATGGTTAAATGATGTCATAAATAAGGAAAATGTGATTTTTAAGCTTGGATACTCCTAATATTATATATTCTGACTATTGAGGGGTATTTTGGTAATATTTAATGAGAAATAATATTTATGACCTTTTATGGGTAGTAAAGGAGTTGTTTAATAAAGGGTAAAACAATTAGGATAAATTATTTATTCGCCTAATAACTTATTAAAATATTACTATTATATTTGTAATATAAGAATTCGATATTTTTAAGTAAACAAAGAAATATTAGGATTAAAACTTTATGAAAATATTATTGAATGGGTAATAATATTTGTTTTAAGCATTAATAAATGATTAAGATATTATTAAAATGGCTAATAATATTAGATTAAAATATTATTAATGATATGAGAATTAAAATATTATTAAGAGATTAATAATATTGGATTAAAGTATTATTGGATGATTAAAATATTATTAAGATGTTAATAACATTAGCAAACGAATAAAAGTGTTATTAGTGGACTAATAATACCAAGAGGTGAATTAAATATTATCAGGATTGATAATATTAAGTGTCTTATAGGATTTACGATAGTTTTATTAACTTATGTGTGCTATGTGATTTGCTTAATTGTTAAATAAATAGCATAAGTAAGCGTATCGATATACAACTACGCAGTACTAATTGGTAGATCGACGTTATCAATGTTAGGTTCTTCAAGGTCAATTAGTTAAAGCTAGAATTATTTGTAGCTGAGCAGACAGGCAAGTTCCCTAACTCAAACTCGAGTTATTATTTTCGAAGCATGTTAGCGAATAATTATTGTTGATTATTCACATCTATACTGATTATTGAGATTCGCACCTTGTGCAATTGAATTCCTATTCTATTATTATTGAACTGTGAATTAGATTAAAGTGCTTTCAAGTATGAACTGTTTATAAGATAGATCTATGCTATTTGTATCAGCTAGATCAATCATGTCTAAATTTGTTGAATCAAAGGTATTTTAAAAGCTGTTCTTATTAAATTGTTATGGTAAGAACTCTTGGCTGAGAAAAGGATAAATTTGATTAAGGCATGATATCAATGCTGGTTTATTAAGTGTTTATGCATAAATCACGGGGTATGAAAGGCTGATCCCCTTGATTACCAAAACTTTTTAAGAGGTCCAGTTTAAATGTTGAGAACCTTGGCAAATGTCTATGGTTATTTCCAACCACTCAGTAATTGTCATTCAATTATTCGAATATTCAATTGTTGACTATTAATTCATGTTTCTTCACAATTTCATACTGTCGTTAAACATTGAAAGCGAAACTTCCTTCTATTCATGATATATCTCCCTTGTGTATAAACTTGCTAAGCAAACTAGTTGCTTACCTTTGCTATATCATGATTTTTATTTCAGCTAAGGCAGAAACGTCAAAAGGGGACAAAGGAAAAGGGAAGGTGCAAGAATAGTTGCCTGATAGGGCTTATGTATTAGTTATCTAAAAATGTTATTTGGTTATGTGAACTCTTATTGTATTAAGGGTATGTTTTTAAGTTAAGGTTAAAGAACCTTGGGACCATGATTGTAAGACGTTATTACTATTTCGATAGACATTGTATGATTATTATTCCGCATTTAGTTAGAAAGTATGTTTGTTGTTGAGTATCGTGAACACCGAATTCGAGGTTAGGAAACCCGGATTTGGGGGTGTCACAGGTTGGTATCAAAGCTATAGGTTATAACCCTTAGGAGAAAGAGTCCTTAGGCTATAACCTGAGAGAATGTAGAGGAATAGAAGGGGATAGAACTCATATAGAGTTATTTTTGGGTAGAAATTTATTATGATCTTAAAATTGAGGATTTGGATCATACGTTGGTGTTATTAAGCTTGTGAATAATTTGAGGAATGTGTATTGATGAGATAATATGGTAAAGTGAAGACCATTAAGTATGGACGATCCATTGTAAACTGGAGTTATAGATATTCGAGGTAATTAGATTAATTATTTGATGCTATTGATCAATTCTGTGGCTATTGATCAATTTTTGTGGCTATTCATTAGATAAGATATTGGAGTAATGTGGTATGGAGTTTCTTTGTGATGAAAAGAGGGTACCTTAGAATCTGTTGGGTTAAGGTTTGCAAGAAGGAAATAATTGATTCGATAAATAATGAATATATCGATATTTTGAAGTGTTAGTTAAGTTATTAAGCTTTATGGTGGAATGCCAGGTGAGACAAAGGTAATGAACTCATATAGAGTTGTTAAGCAAAAGTTGAGAGTATTGAGATGAATGATGTTATATGCAAAAATAAAATAAAATTTAAGAGATGACTGATGGCAATTTAGATGGTTTTGATGATTAGAAAGGAGAGACAACGGAGAGATTATAAGAAATAAACCAAGGGTAGATTTAGTGTCTAATATGGAAAAAGTATCTAGAGACGGAACTGAATGATGAGATAATGGAAATCCCTAAGGAGGATCAATTGGAGCCCGATATAAGGAATAGATAGAGGAAATGAAAGAAAGAAAGGTTAAATCTGAGAGTTATAAGACCTTTGTGAGTCGTAATGAATGAAGAATAGTGGTCAATGTATATGTACTAGTATATTTATGCATGTAAGAAATGTGAATCTCAATTTTTGTACAGATAGCAATATATCTGTTGTAAGTCCCAACTTTGTGTAAGTTGTGGAGTAGTTATGTGAATCCCATCTTGTTGTTAGTAATAGAGGGATAAGTGGATATCAGGAATGCTATATGATGTAAGCAGTACGAGGTACTAAGATGAGCTTATTAGTATTTACTAAAGGTGCCTTGAGTTGATATGATGATGATACATCCCCACTTTTCAGATCTAGGGGAATGCAATTCTTATTAATCCCATCTTTTGTGTCTTAATGGGATAGTTAACATTTATAGGAATATACCGGAATTATAAGTGTTTGACACACTAAGGGGTGTATGAATATAAATGTGATATTATTATTACATGATTGATTGTGATCGATTTGTGCTTTGACTCTTAAATGATAACATCAGTAGAATTTTGCACGATGTGTAAAACAAGAAGGATTTATGTAAGGTTTTGTTTAGAACAAACAATGCCGTCAAGGAGACAACCCCGATACACAAGGGTGGAAGAGTCAGTGAATAACGAGGAGGGTCAGACTGACCCCAAGAGGACCTTTGCGAACTTGTTAGAGGAAACGATGAAAGGCAGACCAGCCATTACGATTGTTCGGCCATGAAGTCACATGACGAACTTTACGGGTTTCAAATTACTAGGACCACCGGAGTTTCATGGGAATGTTAGCAGTGGTGGCAGCAACAACAGGAAGTGTCAATGGAGCAGTGGGGGTAGCAATTCTGAAATGTAGCAAGGGAGCATACAGCAGAAAATGCAGGTATATGAAAATTGCGGAAAGGGTCACTCGGGAGAGTGCATGAAAGGAAAGATGGTCTGTTATACCTGTGGACAAAAAGGGCATATCTCGCCCAATTGGCCTAAGGCGAAGAAAAGAGGTTGTTTTAATTGTGGAGAAATGGGACATCGGAGTAAGGACTGTCCCAGGAAGAAAAATATGGATGGCGGAAGCGGCAATAGGGGCAACAACTCGAGGGCAACCAGTGGAAGACCAGCCCAGCCAAATAAGCCAACAGTGAGGACCTTCAACCTGACAGTGCAAGATGTCGTGGCATCCAGGGAGGTGGTGTTAGGTATTATTCCAATCAACGACATAAATGCCTATGTGTTATTCGATTCGGGAGCTTCATGTTCTTTTGTATCTGATGAATTTTCTCAAGGATTTAATTTACCTAGTGAACCATTAGAATACCCGATGAACGTAAAAGTAGCGAACAAAGAGATTATCCCCGTAAATTACATTTATAGAAATTGTTATGCTGATTTGAGAGGGTGTAAGCTTAACGTGGATTTGCTACCGATTCGTCTCGGAGAATTTGATGTAATCCTTGGAATGGATTGGTTAGCGAGTCACGGGGCGGTCATTGACTGTAAGAAAAAGTGCGTACACCTGGAGACTCCAAGTAAGTCGAAGGTAGTGTTCTATGGTAATAAATCGCCGAGACAATCTTGTTGTCTGACGATGATGCAAGCAAAGAGATTGCTTCAGAAGGGTTGTATAGGTTATTTGGCTCACGTGGTGGACACTCGACGGGTCGAGGGTGAACTGAGTCAAATACCTGTCGTAAGGGAATTCGCTGATGTCTTCCCAGATGAAATTCTGGGAATGTCGCCAGATAGAGAGATAGAATTTGTGATTGACTTGGTACCCGAGATGGCACCGATATCCAAGGCGCTTTACCGAATGGCACCAGTAGAGATGAAAGAGCTGATGGTTCAATTCCAGGAACTATTAGACAAGGGTTATATCAGACCGAGCGTGTCACCATGGGGAGCGCTAGTTCTGTTCGTAAAGAAGAAGGATGGCTCGATGAGGCTTTGTATCGACTACCGCGAGTTGAACAAAGTTACGATTAAGAATAGGTACCCGTTGCCCAGGATAGACGATCTGTTTGATCAACTCAAGGGGGCGAAATACTTTTCAAAGATTGATTTGAGGACGGGCTATCATCAACTAAGGGTGAGACAGGAGGATATCCCGAAGACGGCATTCAGAACTCGTTATGGACATTTCGAGTTTCTGGTTATGTCATTTGGACTGACAAATGCACCAATGGCATTCATGGATATGATGAACAGAGTGTTCAAGCAATACTTGGACAAGTTCGTGGTAGTATTCATCGATGACATCTTGGTGTATTCAGTGACAGAGGAAGAACATGCTGAACATCTAAGGATTGCTTTGGAGGCATTAAGAAGGGAGAAGCTGTACGCGAAGTTTTCGAAGTGTGAATTTTGGTTGCAAAGGGTGTAGTTTCTAGGACACGTCATTGACAGGAATGGTGTTTCAGTAGACCCAGCAAAGGTGGAAGCCATTATCAACTGGGAGCAGCCGAAGACGCTAACGGAGATCAGGAGTTTCCTAGGGTTAGCAGGATACAATCGGAGATTCATCCAAGATTTTTCGAAGATAACATCACCGTTGACCAATCTAACCAGGAAAACGGTAAAGTTCGTTTGGACGGAGAAGTGCGAAGAGAGTTTCATGGAGCTGAAGAAGAGACTTAGCCAAGCACCAGTGTTGGCTTTATCGGACGACACTGGAGGTTTTGTAGTATACAGTGATGCGTCACACAAGGGCCTTGGTTGTGTACTAATGCAGCATGGCAAGGTCATTGCGTACGCTTCACGTCAGCTGAAGGACTATGAGAAAGGATACCCGACTCATGATCTGGAGTTAGCAGCAGTAGTGTTCGCCTTGAAGATTTAGAGGCACTACTTATATGGAGAGAGGTGCGAGATATATATAGATCACAAGAGTCTGAAATATATCTTCACTCAGAAGGAGCTGAATATGAGGCAGCGCCGATGGTTAGAATTGATCAAGGATTATGACTGTGAGATTCTGTATCATCCGGGAAAAGCAAACGTAGTGGCAGATGCCCTGAGTAGGAAGGGCAGAGAGAAATTGATGAGGCTTACAACTCAGGCAGAGCTGATAAAGGAGTTCGAACGTCTGGAATTGGAGGTTAAGTATCCGATGGAGACGGATGGGAAATTGTTTATAGTGACAGCGAGCCCGACCCTGTTGGATTAAATTAAGGAAGCTCAAGAAAAGGATGAGGATTGTGATGCAATAAAGAAACGAATTGCCGAAAGCGAGGAGCTTAAGTATAAGATTGATAGCACTGGATTGCTAAGATTTGAAGGGAGAGTCTGGGTACCGTTGGATCTGAAATTGCGGGAAGAAATCCTTCAGGAAGCTCACAGCACGAAGTACTCAGTACATCCTGGGAGCACAAAGATGTACCAGGATTTGCGATGAAATTTTTGGTGGTCGAATATGAAACGAGAAGTGGCAGAGTGCGTCAGCCGATGTCTGACATGCCAGCGGATTAAAGTAGAGCACCAACGACCGACCGAATTACTTCAACCACTAGAGATTCCGGAGTGGAAGTGAGAGCACATCACAATGGACTTTGTGGTGGGACTGCCACCAACTCATAAGGGTTTAGACGCCAACTGGGTAATCGTGGATCGTCTAACCAAGTCTGCTCATTTTCTGCCAATCAAGATACGGTACAATCTGGAGTAATTGGCAAAGCTTTATGTGAAGGAGATAGTGTCACGACATGGAGTGCCGGTATCAATTGTATCTGACAGAGATCCGCGCTTCACGTCAAATTTTTGGAAAAGTCTGCAGGCAAGAATGGGAACGCAGTTGAGGTTGAGTACAGCGTATCATCCTCAAACCGACGGCCAGAGCGAGCGAACGATTCAGACCTTAGAAGATATGCTTCGGGCAGTCGTGATGGATTTAAAGGGCAGCTGGGATGACCATTTGCCACTAGTAGAGTTTGCTTACAATAATAGCTATCACGCCAGTATCGGCATGCCACCGTACGAAGCGCTATATGGAAGGAAATGCCGAACCTCGATGTGTTGGGACGAGGTTGGGGAGCGAAGATTGTTGGGACCAAAAATGGTGCAGCAGACTACAGACATTGTGCGGCTGATCAGAAACCGTCTGGTAGCAACTCAAGATCTCCAGAAGAAATATGCCGACTTACATCGTCAGAAGCGGGACTTTGAAGTTGATAGCTTTGTATTTTTGAAGGTATCTCCTTGGAAAGGAAAGATCCGGTTTGGGAAGAAGGGAAAATTGAGCCCTAGGTTCATAGGACCATTCGAGATTTTGAGGCGAATCGGCGAGGTGGCGTACGAGGTAGCGTTACCTCCTGAACTTGTGCACATTCACAACGTATTTCATGTGTCAGTGTTGCGGCCGTATAAACTAGGCTATAAGCACGTTATCTCCTATGAACCAATCCAAGTCGAGAAGGACTTAACGTATGAGGAAGTTCCTGTCCAGATTCTCGATAGAAAGGAACAGAAGCTGAGAAACAAGACCATCCATTCCGTCAAAGTTCTCTAGAGGAATCACGCAGTCGAAGAAGCTACGTGGGAACTTGAAGAGAAAATGAAAGTGAATTATCCGTTTTTATTTGAGTAACCCTATTTTTGCAATTCCGAGGACGGAATTTTTATAAGGGGGGAGGGATGTAATGCCCGTGAATTTTGAACGTCCTTATTAATTAAATCTAATTTAATTTAATGAGTTAACGTTGTGTTCTATTTAAACCAACTTGGGTTAATTGGTGGGAGATGTATAAGATGTGTCTATACTTGTGTTGGCAGGTATGATATAACTATGGTTAAGAAATAACCATATGTGAGTCAAGTGTAGGAATTTGTGTGTAATGGCTAAAATGGCCAAGAGTGGTTAATAACCAAGGTAATTATGAAGGGGCGATAACCATTGTATATCCAAGTGGTTAATAACCAATGTAATTATGGCGGGATAATAACCATTGTGTTTAAACAATGTAATTATGACAAGATAATAACCAATGTCTAATAACCAATGAAGAATGGTTAATAACTAATGGATAATTAAGATTTTGCGAAAAGACTATTTTAACCTTAAAATAAGTTGGGTAATGATTAAAATACCCTTGAGAAAGTTGCTAGGAAGCTTCCTATTATTGATGAATTTATCAAATTGCCCCTACCTAGTCATGATTAATGACTATTTTGCCCATGGTCTCTACTTTCCTATAAATAGGACCCCTCACCAATGCTAGTAGGGGTTGGTTCATCTATTATTCACCAAGTATAGAGTAAGAGCTTAGAGAGAAAAAGAGAGTGAGATTAGCATAGTTCATGCATCTCAAGTTCATCACATACTTTGGTAGATCAAGGAGAGTAGCTATAAGATAAAGGTGAAACCCTAAACCATTTCCTTCTTTCTTACTTTGTTTTATTTTCATAGTTTTTGAGATATTTTGTTCTAAGACTCAAGAATCATTAGATCTTCATGCTTCATGTATAGATCTAATCCTCTTGAGTGTTAGAATGGAGATTCAAAGGAAGAAAAGGAACTTATGTTTTTAAAGGGTAAAACCCTAGCTTTTCTTCACTTGGATCACCCATAACTTGAGATCTACAACTTGGATTTGTGATCCGTTGAAATGAGGTGCTAGGTACATGAGTTAGCTAGTAAACCCAAGTGGTAGAATACAAATCCAATAATTTTTGAAGCCTTGGGGGCTATTTTCCCAAAACAGTCCAACTATAAAACTTAAAGCTTTAAAACCCTAAAAGCTTGCTGTCCTCGTTTTTCCAAAGGTTGTTTCGGCCAGTTATATATATTTTAAAAATCTGGAAAACATCACAGAGGTACCTTAAGAATTATCTACAAGTAGGAAAAAGAATGAACACGTTTCGATGTGTAGTTTTTGTGTAATGGCTTTTACCGTGAAGGACTCCTAAATATTCATACTCGGATTTCTCACTGTGTGTACCTTGAAATAATATGAAATTTTTACAGTATGCTTATATACATTATGAGAGTGTACACTGAAAATTTCAGAATTTTCTGAGCGAAACTCGATTTATGAAAAATGTAACAAGATTCGGAAGTTTGGAGTACTTTAAAAATAGTAAATCATTTTCTAAAATTCCAGGAACATTTGTGGATCATTGTTCGCTCATATACTATCCAGATCCAGAGGATAATAATTTTCAGAACCTATTTGCTATTTTTCATAATAATGTTATAGTAATGGTTAAAAGAAAATAAATGGTTAAATGATGTCATAAATAAGGAAAATGTGATTTTTAAGCTTGGATACTCCTAATATTATATATTCTGACTATTGAGGGGTATTTTGGTAATATTTAATGAGAAATAATATTTATGACCTTTTATGGGTAGTAAAGGAGTTGTTTAATAAAGGGTAAAACAATTAGGATAAATTATTTATTCGCCTAATAACTTATTAAAATATTACTATTATATTTGTAATATAAGAATTCGATATTTTTAAGTAAACAAAGAAATATTAGGATTAAAACTTTATGAAAATATTATTGAATGGGTAATAATATTTGTTTTAAGCATTAATAAATGATTAAGATATTATTAAAATGGCTAATAATATTAGATTAAAATATTATTAATGATATGAGAATTAAAATATTATTAAGAGATTAATAATATTGGATTAAAGTATTATTGGATGATTAAAATATTATTAAGATGTTAATAACATTAGCAAACGAATAAAAGTGTTATTAGTGGACTAATAATACCAAGAGGTGAATTAAATATTATCAGGATTGATAATATTAAGTGTCTTATAGGATTTACGATAGTTTATTAACTTATGTGTGCTATGTGATTTGCTTAATTGTTAAATAAATAGCATAAGTAAGCGTATCGATATACAACTACGCAGTACTAATTGGTAGATCGACGTTATCAATGTTAGGTTCTTCAAGGTCAATTAGTTAAAGCTAGAATTATTTGTAGCTGAGCAGACAGGCAAGTTCCCTAACTCAAACTCGAGTTATTATTTTCGAAGCATGTTAGCGAATAATTATTGTTGATTATTCACATCTATACTGATTATTGAGATTCGCACCTTGTGCAATTGAATTCCTATTCTATTATTATTGAACTGTGAATTAGATTAAAGTGCTTTCAAGTATGAACTGTTTATAAGATAGATCTATGCTATTTGTATCAGCTAGATCAATCATGTCTAAATTTGTTGAATCAAAGGTATTTTAAAAGCTGTTCTTATTAAATTGTTATGGTAAGAACTCTTGGCTGAGAAAAGGATAAATTTGATTAAGGCATGATATCAATGCTGGTTTATTAAGTGTTTATGCATAAATCACGGGGTATGAAAGGCTGATCCCCTTGATTACCAAAACTTTTTAAGAGGTCCAGTTTAAATGCTGAGAACCTTGGCAAATGTCTATGGTTATTTCCAACCACTCAGTAATTGTCATTCAATTATTCGAATATTCAATTGTTGACTATTAATTCATGTTTCTTCATAATTTCATACTGTCGTTGAACATTGAAAGCGAAACTTCCTTCTATTCATGATATATCTCCCTTGTGTATAAACTTGCTAAGCAAACTAGTTGCTTACCCTTGCTATATCATGATTTTTATTTCAGCTAAGGCAGAAACGTCAAAAGGGGACAAAGGAAAAGGGAAGGTGCAAGAATAGTTGCCTGATAGGGCTTATGTATTAGTTATCTAAAAATGTTATTTGGTTATGTGAACTCTTATTGTATTAAGGGTATGTTTTTAAGTTAAGGTTAAAGAACCTTGGGACCATGATTGTAAGACGTTATTACTATTTCGATAGACATTGTATGATTATTATTCCGTATTTAGTTAGAAAGTATGTTTGTTGTTGAGTATCGTAAACACCGAATTCGAGGTTTGGAAACCCGAATTTGGGGGTGTCACAGTGTGACTGATACTTCTTTGACACAACGAACTAGTCAACAAAAGTTGAACAACTTGAAATACTCAACTTTAACCACCTCTTTGAATTCCATAATAACACCACCACCGATGAGAAGAGAGATGATTATTGTTGTTAATTTCCATTGAGTTTTTCACATCCAAAGTAGAAGATAAATCTCCAACCTTTAGAACTGATTTTATCAGGAAAGAATTTCTGACTAGTGATCAGTTAGTTCACATGTGATAAAGAACAATTCCATATTAAGATTGTCATTTCTACATCCTCTAACTTAGAGGTAAGAGTAGACTCTCTCAGTGCATACACATCAGATATCTTTCTCAAAGATTTATTTTCAGCCTCAAACTTGGATGGAGAGACAATGTTCAGCAAAGTAATTCACAGCTCTGTTTGCACTCTCTCTTTCTCCTTTTGAAGAGAAAAATGATCCTTTGATAGAACACGAAGACAATTCAAATAATGATACAACATATACATGATATTATACGATGCTATTCTATAATCATCATAACTAATATTAAAGCGAATAATGTTAAATACCTCACTGATGTCAATCTCTTGACAATCAGTGGTTCTACTTGAATCATTGCATTATATTGTTGAGTAGAGATTTGCAATCTTGAGAATTACAAACAACATCATCACTTGTAGCATCCCCAGAATGATCTTTTTGCTTTATCAGATAGACTTGTTAAACAGATCATATCGAGCATATCCTTAGCTTTAAAAACAGAGGAAGGTCTTGGCATCCCATAATCTTTGAAAAGCTCGAATGAACCTTAGGGTTCAGATTCTTGTTGGGATAGACTTTTCCACTTGCACTGGAACATTTGAGAAGCACATTGAATCTTTCATATGATACATTGATCCTTTCTTTAGGGACTGTTAGGTTTGTATAACGCAAACATGCAATCAAATTACATAAATAAAGCGGAAGTGCGATAAAATTAGATTTTAAAATTTATACAAACCATCACCATGATCTTTCTTTATGCACAATTATTAATTAAACAAAAGAGATGGAGAATAAGAATTATACCCTTGTAGAATTCTAGTTTCCTCAGGTACAAGTTCACCTCCAATTCCTTCGCGTTTTCCTTGAATTTGACCGATTAAATTCCTTCCTTTGATCAACGTTAACCACCCAAGTGTTTGGCCTCTAGAGGTGATCCACCAAGGAATAATATCTATTCAAGAAGATGGGTGTTGGCAAAATCCTAGTTTCTATCTCTATAAAAATTGCAAGTACTCTCCACAATTCTTATGCAAGAGTGTGTAACCCTAATCTATGATAAGACCTTTCTTATTTATAGATGTAGGAAAAACCCTTCCCTAAACTATTTAGGATTAGGGTTTCTATTCTAATTAAACTCCTTTAATTAATTATGCTCTTAATCCAATTAGGAATTCATGAGAGAGAGAGTACTTCTATTAATTAATTCTCAATCCCTATAATGAATTAAATAATAGTAATAGTAATAATAATAATAATAATAATAATAATAATAATAATAATAATAATAATAATAATAATAATAATAATAATAATAATAATAAGACTCCTCTTATTAGTTTATATTTAATATTTCTAAAATATTAAATAATAAATATTAAGATATTTAATTTATTCTATCTCCATAAACTAAATTAAATACACTTAACTTATTATTAGAATTATGCCATTTACTTCTTAAATAAATATTTTTCCTTTTGCGGTGTGACCCTTTAGGTTCTCCATATTAAACCGGTTGTGAATAAATCAGTTAGAACAATTCTAATCTTATTTAAATAAATAAATTAAACTATTTAATTCATTTAAATAAATAACATTTATTCTACAATAAGGGTAAGCCCCCTTAGCGATCAACGACTTTCCAGATAATATAGATTTCAACATTAATCACAAAAGAACCTTTCAGTGAATAGTTACCGTATAATTCAATCCTTCTACCATACAATGTCCCAATTAAATATAAGACATGGATTTACTGTCAAGTCTTATTTTATTTAATTATATGTATTTCGATTCCCAAATTCACAACTCTAAATAATGCAAATTAGAAAGTCCTTTCTAATTTCATTCTACCTTGGCCAAGAACTACTCAGTTATCATTTATCGAATCACATAGGACATTCACATCTTTTACCAGATGAGATAGATTCTTTGTTGATCATTCATCTATCTTCATATACAACTAATTATACTCAATCATACCCTTTGTTATACCCTAAAGGTCTTAAGGGACATGTCAAAGTATAACTCATCATACACAAGATACTATGATGATATCAAGTCCAAGGATCACTTGTACTACTATCACTAGAGGAATTCCTATTGACATGCGAGTAAAACTCCATTAGGTATTCATTAGCGAGCCACGTTCAGTGAACTTATTCTCTAATAAGCACCTCCATACTTGATTTAGTGTTTCCACACAAATGATTATGAGATCAATCATCCTCTTTCTAAGAGCAAGCAACGTATGTACTAATCTATCCGGATTCACTAATCCCCTTTTAGTAATCCAACGATTAGGAACGATTTTAGTTTGTGAGCTATCTAGAATTTAGATCTCATTAGCATTATCACCATCATGATTCTCATTAGCATTATCACCATCATGATTCTAAAAACATTGCTCAAAACTATGGGTTTATCACATTTACTATATAACAACACCATGTAGATAATATAAAATGCCTTTTAAGAAAATCAATTCTTTTATTAATAAATGAATAAGGTTACAAAGTATATGCTACATCATATTAAATATGATTAGCTTGTGTGCATACTACTTTCAATCTCCCACTTGCACTAAAGCCAATCGTCATGGTATCTAATACCCATCTTCTCTAAGTGACGATCAAACTGTTGTTGTGTTAAATCTTTAGTAAATAGATCTGCAATGTTGTCTTAAGAGTCCACACGCTCCAGGGTAACATCTCCTCTTTCAATGATCTCTTTAATCAAATGAAACCGCCACAATACGTGTTTGGATTTCTGATGAGACTTGGGTTCCTTAGCTTGCGCAACAGCTCCGATGTTGTCACAGAATAAAGGCACGACTCCTCTAATGCTAGGAACCACTCCAAGTTCAGTTATGAACTTCTTCATCCAAACAGCTTCCTTTGCAGCAGCTATGTACTCTGTCTCTATCACTAAATCAGCAACTGTTTGCTGCTTGGAACTTTTCCAACTCATTGCGCCACCATTTAAGGTAAACACATACCCTAAAACGGATTTACTGTCATCTTGGTCCGTTTGAAAACTTGAGTCTGTATAGCCCTCTAGTTTCAATTCAGACCTACCGTAGACAAGAAATACATCCTTAGTTCTTCTTAAGTACTTTAGGATGTTTTTCACTGCCTTCCAGTGCTTTTCTCCTGGATTCAACTCATATCTGCTTGTTACACTAAGTGCATGAGCGACATCTGGTCTAGTACATATCATACCATACATGATAGATCCTATTGCTAAAGCATAAGGAATCTTACTCATACGGTCTCTCTCCTCAGGTGTTTTTGGGCCTGTTACTTGGAGAGATGTATTCCATGGCTCATCGGCATGCTACTTCTCTTGGAATCTTCCATGCTAAACTTTTTTAGCATCGAGTCAATGTACTTTCCTTGGGTCAAGCCCAACATCCTTTTAGATCTATCTCTATAGATCTTTATCCCCAAAATATAGGATGTCTCACCCAAGTCCTTCATGGAGAAGTATTTAGATAACCAAATTTTGATCGACTGTAGCATAGGAATATCATTCCCTATCAGTAATATATCATCAATATATAATACAAGGAATGAAACAGCACTCCCACTAACCTTCTTGTACACACAAGGTTCATCCTCATTTTTGATAAAATCAAACCTTTTGATTATCTCATCAAAATGGATGTTCCATCTTCGAAAAGCTTGCTTCAATCCATACATGGATCGTTGTAGCTTACAGACTTGATTTGTTCCAACCGTTGAAAAAAAACCCTCTGGTTGTATCATATATACATTCTCCTCAAGCTCTCCATTGAGGAAGGTCGTTTTCACGTCCATTTGCCAGATTTTGTAGCCATAATAAGCTGCAATTGCAAATAAAATCCGAATGGACTTGAGCATTGCTACTGGCGAGAAGGTTTTATCATAGTCAACTCCTTGTCTTTGTTTGAAACCTTTTGCAACCAGTTAGGCCTTATAGGTCTCTACCTTGTCGTCCGCTCCAGTCTTTCTCTTAAAGACCCATTTACACCCAATAAACTTAATGCCCTCAGGTGGTGAAACCAAAGTCCATACTTGGTTTTCATACATGGAGTCCATCTCGGATTTCATGGCTTCAAGCCATTTCTCTGAGTCTTTACTACTTATAGCCTCTTCGTAAGTCAATGGATCATCATCTCCTATGATGCGTACCTTATCATCATCCTCTATGATGAATCCATACCTATCAGGTATCTTCGATACTCTTCCAGATTTACGAATAGGTTATAGTACATTAGGTTATTCTACTTGGTCAGATACCTGAATTTGATCCGTAGTATTTTGTGGTTCTTGAACTTCTTCAAGATATATCTTACTCCCACTGACCCCTTCAAGGATAAACTCCTTTTCCAAGAAGGCAACGTGTTTCGCTACAAACACCTTTTGATCAGCAGGATGATAGAAATAATACCCTACAGTTTCTTTAGGGTATCACATAAATCTACACTTGTCGAATCTAGTCTTTAGCTTATCATACTCAAACCTTTTGACATAAGCTGGACAACCCCAAGTCTCAACATACTTAAAATTTGGTTTCCTCCCTGTCCATAATTCATATGGGGTCTTTGGAACGGATTTGGTAGGTACCTTGTTAAGTAGATATGTAGTCGTTTCTAGGGCATAACCCTAGAAGGATATTGGAAGGTCGGTAAAACTCATCATGGAACGAACCATTTCCAACAATGTTCGATTTCTCCTTTCAGATACACCATTCAACTGTGGCGTCCTTGGTGTAGTCCATTGTGAGATTATACCATTTTCTTTGAGACAATTGAAAAACTCATTGGTCAAGTATTCCCCTCCTCGATCCGATCAAAGAATTTTAATACTTTTACCAGTTTGCTTCTCTACTTCATTTCTGAATTCTTTTAACTTTTCAAATAATTCAGATTTATATTTCATTAAATACACATATCCAAATCTAGAATGATCATCGGTGAAAGTAATAAAATAAGAATATCCTCCTCGTGTATTCGTTGTCATAGGTCCACATACGTCTGTGTGTACCAACGCTAACAACTCTGTAACTCTTTCTCCTTTTCTACTAAAAAGAGATTTAGTCATTTTACCCATGAGACAAGATTCACAAGTTGGATATGATTCGTAATCAGATAACTTTAAAAGCCCATCTTTATGCAACTTGGTTAATCTTGTTTCATTGATATGACCGAGTCTACAGCGCCACATAAAGGTATAATTAACATCATCTCTTTTTCTTTTCTTAATTTGTTCAATTTAAAGTATATTTTCATGTAAGTCAAGTATGTAAAGTCCATTCAGTAGATTGTCAACACCATATAAAATATTTTTATTATAAATAGAACAACTATTGTTCTTTATTATAATATCAAAACCATCCATATCCAATACAGAAATTGAAATAATGTTTCTAATGAGTGTTAGAACATAATAACAATTATTTAAACTAATGAACTTGTCTGAAGGCAGTGCTAAACAATAAGTTCCTACAACTAATGCAGCAACCTTTGCTCCATTTCCCACTCGTAAGAGGACTTCATTCTTGTTCAGCTTTCTACTTCTGCTTAGTCCCTGCATATTATTACATATGTGAGAACTACAGCCGGTATCCAATACCTAAGTAGAATTTTGACTTTCAAAAAAATTAATTTCAATCATGAACAAACCTAGATCGGAAGTCGAAACTTCTCCAAGCCTCTTTTGGTCCGCAAGATACTCCTAGCAGTTCCTCTTCTAATGTCCCGACTTGTTGCAGTGGTAGCAAATTCCTTTGCTATCAGGATCAGGTTTCTTTTTATCCTTTCTCTTCGCCTTGCCCTTAGCCTTCTTGTTTTTCTTCTTTTCAGAAGATACCTTGGGCCTCCTCCTTTTCTTAGAAGAATCATCCACTAGTAAGACTTGGTTCTTGTTAGATGAGAAGTGACCTTCAACAGTTTTCAACATGTTAAGTAACTCAGGCAAGCTGACGTCCAACTTATTCATGTGAAAATTCACAACAAATTGTGAGAAGGTGTCCGAGAGTGACTGCAAGATCAAATCTTGACTTAACTCCCCATCCATCATGAACCCAAGCTGTCAAAGTTGTTCAATCAGATTGATCATCTTGAGGACATGAGTCTCAACGGTGGTGCCCTCGGTCATACGATATCGGAAGAGCTCCTTAGATATCTGATATCTAGCAGTCCTACTTTGCTCACCATACAACTCTTTGAGGTGCAGCAATATAGTAGGAGTATCCATAGTTTCATGCTGACGCTGAAGCTCGTTACTCATGGATGCGAGCATGATGCATTGAGCCAAGATTGCATCATCTTGCCACTTTCTGAAAGTAGCAATCTCTTCCTCAGAGGCTGTTTCTGCAACATTTACAGGGACTAGCGAATTTAGGACATAAGAAATCTTTTCAGCAGTGAGAACAATTCTCAAATTCCTTAACCAGTCCGTGTAATTCGGTCCGGTCAGTTTGTTAGCATCAAGTATGCTACGCAGTGATAGTGAGTTTGACATTTTTAAATTCTGCATATGAAATAGACAATATTTTAGCATACATTCATTTTATTAATCATTAAAATAAATTAGGTCTTTATTTAAATTGGTATCTCCCACTATTTTCATCAAACAATATTACCCTCAATATATAGTTCGGCAAATCTAATTAAAGATTTGCTAGTGAGATTAAGGATCTCATTTCAAATATATATAGCCTTGTGTGACACAACAAACTATATATAAATAAATAGGTAGACAACTATTGTCAATTACATCATTATGTAACTCCTTGTATTTTGCCTCTTAGATTATTTTGATCAAGTGTGACACATCCGAATCAAAATTATCCAAGTTAAGTCCAACCTAGCACTTCCATATATGTGAAGAGAAAACTATCATCCTTGTGTGACACAACAAAATAGTAATGTTCAATTCCTTAATAAGTATCAAATGTGATAACGCAACATCTTAAATATTTAATACTTACCTTGTGTGACACAATAAACTCATATTAAATATTTAATACTCTATTGTTTTACCATGCTAGAAGGCAACGTTCGATATTCCAAATATCTTTGAACGTTTAGGACTTAATATAATTTCTTTGAGGGGTTTGTTATTATTTCTCTCATCTTGTTTAGCGTGCATGCACATATATATAAAATACGCATCATATTATTTAACATGCGAAACATGTTGGATAATATAATATATATATATATATATATATATATATATAATATATATATATAGTAAGCATGCACATATAGAATACTATATTCTACCCGGATTGATTATGGACTTTTATTCTAGTTTAGTTCACTAGAGCCACCAAGTGAACCAAAAGGTCAAACCTAGGGTGCAAGAATTAAATTTAAATATAACTATTACATTTAAATCCCGGGCTCCATTACAACCGGGTCTTCAAGTGCTACTTGCTCCTTTGTCTCCAATTCTTCAAAATAATTCTAACTAGTCCTATTACATAAACTATTTAAAATAAATAGAAACATTGATCAGCAGTCAAGGGGAAGTACATAGGAGGAAGATAGAATTTACATCGTCAAAACAGTTTTCTGAATTTTCCTGCAGTCGCGAATTTGATCAGTTTTTCATCCAAAACTCGATTTTCTGCAATTATTTTCAAAACCCATGATTTTATACAACATATTATGCCCAATAAATTGTTCCAAACACATATCCATACATATACGGAATCAAAACAATTAATAATTCGCATAAAGTTTGGCTCTTGATACCACTTTTAGGTTTGTATAACGCGAACATGCAATCAAATTACATAAATAAAGCGGAAGCGCGATAAAATCAAATTTTAAAATTTATACAAACCATCACCATGATCTTTCTTTATGCACAATTATTAATTAAATGAAAGAGATGGAGAATAAGAATTATACCCTTGTATAATTCTAGCTTCCTCAGGTACAAGTTTACCTCCAATTCCTTCGCGTTCTCCTTGAATTCCACCGATTAAATTCTATCCTTTGATCAACGTTAGTCACCCAAGTGTTTGGCCTCTAGAGGTGATCCACCAAGAAATAATATCTATTCAAGAAGATGGGTGTTGGCAAAACCTAGCTTCTATCTCTATAGAAATTGCAAGTACTCTCCACAATTCTTATACAAGAGTGTGTAACTCTAATCTATGATAAGACCTTTCTTATTTATAGATGTAGGAAAAACCCTTCCCTAAACTATTTAAGATTAGGGTTTCTATTCTAATTAAACTCCTTTAATTAATTATGCTCCTAACCTAATTAGGAATTCATGAAAGAGAGAGAGTACTTCTATTAATTAATTCTCAATCCCTATTAGGAATTAAATAATAGTAATATTAATAATAATAATAATAATAATAATAATAATAAGACTCCTCTTATTAATTTATATTTAATATTTCTAAAATATTAAATAATAAATATTAAGGTATTTAATTTATTCTATCTTCATAGACTAAATTAAATACACTTAACTTATTATTACAATTATGTTATTTACTTCTTAAATAAATATTTTTCCTTTTGCGGTGTGACCCTTTAGGTTCTCCATATTAAACCGGTTGTGAATAAATCAGTTAGAATAATTCTAATCTTATTTAAATAAATAAATTAAAATATTTAATTCATTTAAATAAATAACATCTATTCTACAATAAGGGTAAGCCCCTTAGAGATCAACGACTTTTCAGATAATAAATATTTCAACATTAATCACAAAAAAACCTTTTAGTGAATAGTTACCGTACAATTCAATTCTTCTATCATACAATATCTCAATTAAATATAAGACATAGATTTACTGTCAAGTCTTATTTTATTTAATTATATGTATTATGATTCCCAAATGCACAACTCTAAATAACGCAAATTAGAAACTCCTTTCTAATTTCATTCTGTCTTGGCCAAGAACTACTCAGTTGTCATTTATCGAATCACATAAGACATTCACATCTTTTACTAGACGAGATAGATTCTTTATTGATCATTCACCTATCTCCATATACAACTAATTATACCCAATCATACTCTTTGTTATACCCTAAAGGTTTTAAGGGACATGTCAAAGTATAACTCATCATACACAAGATACTATGATGATCTCAAGTTCAAGGATCACTTGTACTACTATCACTAGAGGAATTCCTATTGACAGGCAAGTAAAACTCCATTAGGTATTCCTTAGTGAGCCACGTTCAGTGAACTTATTCTCTAATAAGCACCTACATACTTGCTTTAGTGTCTCCATACAAATGATTATGAGATCAATCATCCTCTTTTTAAGAGCAAGCAACGTATGTACTAATCTATCCGAATTCACTAATCCCCTTTTAGTAATCAAACAATTAGGAACGATTTTAGTTTGTGAACTATCTAGAATTTAGATCTCATTAGCATGATCACCATCATGATTCTAAAAGCATTGATCAAAACTATGGGTTTATCGTATTTAATATAACAACACCATGTAGATAATGTAAAATGCCTTTTAAGAAAATCAATTCTTTTATTAATAAATGAGTAAGATTACAAAATATATGCTACATCATATCAAATATGATTGGCTTATGTACATACTACTTTCAGAGATATGATTGGATTAACATTTAGTTTTGGCCTTGATCACGGTTAGCATAGCTTCTCAGACTCCTTTGGCAGAGGTGCAGACCATGATATCTTCAAGCACATCATCGTTCAATGCTATAAATAAAGAATCCTTAGCTTTAGCTGCACCTGCTCTTTCTTATGGTTGGATTGCTCGATCTGCTGATTGATCTCAACCTTACTAAACTCATGTGGTAATAGCGATAACTTCATCCGCGTCTAGCATGGCCAGAACCGGTGCCATTCCCATCCCTCATCAGGGCCCAGCTTGACAAAGATTTCGCACATGGATTACTCTGGATAGCATCAAGCATTTCATCATCAACATTCATATATATGCTTGCACATACAATTTGCAACATGTAAGCTCATCTTCATTTATAAGTGGTATCCTACTCTCACTATATACCAAGTTTAGAACTAGTTTTATTTAGTGTCATGGATCAACTCAAAGTGTAAGCTTTAAATATTCGTGAGAACCTGCTTTGATACCACTTGTTGTTTCCCAAAGACACACTAGAGATCTAGAAGGGGGGTTAAATAGATCTCTAAAAACTTTTTCTTTTCAAATTAATTAAAGATATATTACCAAGTAATCAGTTAATTAGTATTGATTATGCACAACGGAATATTCTTTGGAAAAGCCTCCTTAAAGATTAAGTAAATCACAGATCTAAATTTAGTCTTATAGATGGAACATTCATAGCAGATATAACAATATATATTGACAGAATGTAAATGACATAAAGTAAATGACACAAAATGTTTTGAGTGGTTCGGAGACTGAATAACTCATAATCCACTCTTTCACTCTTCCACTCCACCGAGCAGGATATCCACTAATGATAAGGTCACTACGACCATTTACAACTTAATCACTAAGATTCCTTTAAGTATCTTCAACTTGGGAATCAGACACTTAGTCTAGGACACTTAGACCTCTTTAAGTTTTTTTAACTTGGAATTCGGACACTCAGTCCAGGACTCCTAGCCCTCTTCAAGTTTCTTCAACTTGGAATTCGGACATTCAGTCCAGGACTCCTAACCCTCTTCAAGTTTCTTCAACTTAGTATAATGATCACTAAGATCAAGCAAATCACAATTGAATAATTGTGTTTGAGGTACTGCTAAGCTTTGCAATGAAGCTCCGTTTTCTTCTAGTACTTAGCAGCTTGGTTAATATCATCTCCAAGATGCTGCTGATTTTTTGCTTTAAGGCATGACTCCTTCTGGTACTCAGCAGCTTTTAACATATCTTGAGTCGTAGAGTTGTATTGCTCTACTTATTCATTAATTCAGCTTTGTGTATTCTTGGTGAATCGTAGAGTGGTTCTTACATTTGGCCTTCTGATTTGCCACTCTAATTTCACTTCTATTTTTTTTCTTTTCACCACCTCTTTCTCTTGAATTCTTGAAGCTATTTATAGTCTTTTCAAAAACACTTCCCGTTGCAAAGTATCCATTGGTGCATTTATTGTTCTGCTCCAAGATATTCTCTAACAACTTCTTTGAGGGTAGGTAGACATATAGCTTTCGACTCTGCCAACGTCCCATCAGACTGCAGACTCTTCTACCAAACTTTAGTAATGTCACATCTTCATTCTAGCTATTTAGACATAGCTTCGTATTGATCCTCTTTCTGAATTTGAAGATGGTGAGAAACATTCTTGAAATCTTTGCTCTGTAATACTCTGCAATGTTTTGTACTTGTCAGACTCATGATCATCCTAACATGTTCTTCAAGCTTGTCTTAGTCGTCGAGTTTGGTGAAGAACGTAAAGTCTTGACTAGCTTCACTTCGACGTTCTGCTCTACGATGAATGAGGTAGCTCTACGATCTGCTCTATGATGGTCGAGACAACTCTACGATTTTTAATATTAGTAAAGTGAAGATAATCGCAGAGTTGATCTTTATATTTTGCTCTACGATTAGAACTTCATTACTGCTCTACTGTCTGCTCTATGAATGAGTATTTTTTGATGCTTGGGCAGACTTTAGTAGACTTCTCTTTATTCTCTGAACATTTTCGCAACTCTATGATGCCGAAAATAGCTCTACGATCTGGCTATCTCTTTGTTGCATTACAATATCAGCTACTGCTCTACGAAATATTGTTTACTCTGCGAACTAACTTATTCTTTATGATCAGGCAGAGTACTTTTGCAATTTAGTCTTTGTAGAGACATTCCAAAGATTCCTTATGATTAGGACTATACTCAAACATTCTTAGAGTATATCCTTCTATGATCAGCTTTCTCTTGTTTGATCTCCATCTTATCTCCATGGCTCATAGAAGAGCTCTACAATCTTTGTCTTGTGTGCTTAGTGATAGAGCTAACTTTGCTGTTTGTGATCATACTACAATTTGGTAGAGTAACTCTACGATCAGTTGGTCCTATTGACTTATACATAGAAAGCTTTGTTAAGATCAACCTAACAGTTTTGATCTTTCTATTCTAAGTCCTTGTACATGTGTTTCTTAAGGACTTTACAAAATTTATCATTATAAATATACTTTAATCATTTGTTCATCACGTAATGATAACTAAGATCAACCTACCAATTTTGATCTTTTCAATTCTAAGTCCTTGTACATTTGTTTCTTAAGGACTTTACAAAGCTTCTCTTTCATAAGTATACTTCAGTCAATCAGTTCATGTATGCATGCTACATTCACTTGGATCCACTTAGTGAGATAAACCTAATATGTTTGATCTTTTTATATTCTAAGTCCTCGTACATTCATCATTTTATTAAAGATTTCATAAAACTTACGTTTTACAAATATACTTTAAAAATCCCATTATCAAATCTCATACATTGGTAATCTCATGTAGATTCTTTAATGTTCTCCCCCTCATTAAATCATCCTAATCTACATGCAGATTCCTAACAGAAGTAATTGGCTTAATAATAATGAATTAAGTATATTTAATTTATTAGTAGAATAAATTAAATGGCTTAATATTTATAATTAAGTATTTAGAAAAATACTAATTATAAATTAATAAGAGGAGTCTTATTATTATTATTATTATTATTATTATTATTATTATTATTATTATTATTATTATAAATTATTTAGTTCCTAAATATTTTGGGAATTAAATTAAAACCCTAAGTCCAAAAGAGTTTAGGAGGAGGAATTTAAGGAGAGCCCTTATGATAGATTAGGGTTACACACACACACACACACTTTACTGTCAGTATTTGGATACTACGTAAGAATTCTATACAATCTGAGGAGTTAGAAGAGGGAGATAATTAGGGCTAGCCACCCAAGGTTTAGAGTAAACCTAAATTCAGTTCTTCAACAATAATCTCTTGGTGGATCACCTTTAGAGTGCTACACACACTGAGTAGCTAGCATTTGATCCGTGGATTCGAAGAAGCGTGGAGGATCAAAGGATTGAAACTTGAAGATTTGATCAAGGAGTTGCATCATCTTCATAAGGTATATCTTTTATCCTTCCTCAGTTAATAATATCGCATAAGGTGATTCTTGGGACTGTAGAAAATTTTAAATTCAATTTATACCATGCTTCCGCTATTTATACATGTGATTGTATGTATGTTCATGTTTCTGCAAACTAATAGTGGCATCAAAGTCATCTTTATGTGAATTATTAATTATTTTGATTCGATATATACATTGATATATGTTTAGAACAATTTAATTGGGCATATTTGTTAGTATAAAATCATGTTTTATGAAACAAAAAAATCAAAAATTGCGATCTGAAAGTTAAAATGCGATCTGAAAAACGTCATAACGCAGCAGTGCTGCCAACAGCACAACAGTGCTGACATTAAGATACTACAGTGCATCAGCACTTAAAAGCAGCGCAGCGACGCTATTGCTTCAGCGCAGCTGCGCTGGGACTAGGCGCAGCTGCGCTCAGGCGTCTGTTTTTCAGGTTTTCTCGATTTAAAAATTCTAAATTAAACTAAAGGAGTTTATTTTAATTTGAAATTAGATTAAAATAAAGAAGTTTATTTTGATTTAAAATTGGATTTCATGCAAATTTTTATTGCACAATTAAATGATATCAATTTGTATATGGAATGTTTTAATTCATGAGATGAATGTTTTAATGATACATATGATGACATGCATGATAATCTTTTATTGAAACATGTGATGATATGTATGTTAATAAAGGGGATAATTATGGACTATTGACCAATGAGATTGGATTTAATTTTTGATGGATGCATGAATGAATGAGGTTTTTATAAATGGGGTTTGCGTACCTCGCCTATCTAATTTTCAATATAAATTCTATCTCCCTCCTATATATTTCTCTTTGACTACTGATCAAGATTTCTATTTTATTAAAATAGATTGTAATATGATTTAGTAGAATTACATAGGAAATTGGAACTGAAAAGCAGGAGCATTAAAGACTCATTTGTAATGGATCCCGGGTTGAATGTAATAGTTATATTCAAATTTTATTCCTGCACCCTAGGTTTGACCTTTTGGTTCACTTGGTGGCTCGAGCGAACCAAACTAGAATTAAGTCCATAATCATCCTAAGTAGAATATAGTATTCTATATGTACATGCTAGATTATATATATTAATATATTATTATATATGAGATATATGTTTAATATCGCGTAT
Organism: Aralia elata; assembly: GCA_034770075.1. Lineage (NCBI taxonomy): Eukaryota > Viridiplantae > Streptophyta > Magnoliopsida > Apiales > Araliaceae > Aralia > Aralia elata. The sequence continues at coordinate 49,231 of JAVJAP010000210.1, read as the reverse complement.
TTATATATATATATATATATATATATTTACATGTGCGCTAAACAAGATGAGACAATTAATAACAAATCCCTCAAGAACGAAAATATTAAGTTGATTACGTTCAAAGACATTTAGAATGTCGGACGTAGTCTTCTAGCACAATAAAGCAATAGAGTATCAAATATTTAATATAGTTTATTGTGCACACACAAGGCTTATATTAAGTATTTGAGATGTTAGTTTTATTACATTCGATGTTTATAAGCAATTGAATAATACATGTTTTGTTGTGCACACACAAGTACCGTATTTTTCTTTTCACTTATATGGAAATACTAGTACTGACTTAACTTAGATTATTTTAGTTCGGATATGCACATACTTGACCATCATAATCTAAATGGCAAAATAGGAAGGAGTTACATGGAGATATAATTGACAAAAGTTGTCTACCTATTGAATAAATCTATAGTTTTTTATGCACACACAAGGTTGTATATTTATGGCAATAGGATCCTTATCTCACTAAGCGGATTTTACACGAATTTTTAATTAAGATATGCCGAACTATATATGGAGAGTCATACAGTTTGATGAAAATAGTGGGAGCCATTATTTTAATAAAGACCTAATTACTTTGATGATTAATAAAATGAATGCATGCTAATGTTATTATTATAATTTTATTTACATAATTTTACTATGTCTAGTTCATTATCACTGCGTAGCATATTGTATGCTAATAAGTTAACCAAACCGAATTATACAGATTGGTTAAGGAATTTAATAATTGTTCTCACGGCTAAAAAGCAATCTTATGTCCTTAATTCGTCTGTCCCTACAATTATTGTAGACAATGCCTCTGAAGAAGAGATTGCTACTTTTAAAAAGTGGTAAGAAGATGCGACTGTGGCTCAATGCATCATGTTGGCTTCAATGAGTAACAAGGTACAACATCAACACGAGAAAATGGATGCACCTACCATGTTGTTTCACCTTCAAGATTTGTATGGTGAGCATAGTAGGTCTGTCAAATATGAGATATCTAAGGAGCTCTTTCGATCTAGAATACAGACACATGTCCTCAAAATAATCAATTTGATTGAATAATTGGGACAATTGGGTTTTGTAATGGATGGAGAGTTGAGTCAAGATTTGATCTTGCAGTCACTCTAGGACTCATACTCACAATTTATTGTGAATTTCCACATGAACAAGCTGAATGTCAGCCTGCCTGAATTGCTCAATATGTTGAAAGCTGGGGAGAGTCACTTTCCAACCAAGAAAGACCAAGTCTTACTGGTGAATGAGTCTTCCAAGAAAAGGAAGAGGACCTTAGGATCTTTTGCTAAGAAGAAAAGTTCAAATAAGGCAAAAGAAAAGGCAAAAACCAAGGATAATAAGAAGAAAACTGATGCGGATAGCAAATGAGTTTGCTTCCACTACAATAAACCTGGACACTGGAAAAAGAAACTACAAGGAGTATCTTGCAGAGGCTAAGCAGAAGAAGTTTGGTGAAACTTCAGCTATATATACAGGCTTATTCATGATTAAAATAAATCTTTCTGTAAGTCAAAGTTCTACTTGGGTATTGGATACCGGTTGTGGTTCTCATATATGCAATTCTTTGTAGGGACTAAGCAAAAGTAGAAGGCTAAATAAAGGGGAAGTAGTCCTACGCGTGGGGAATGGAACACAGATTGTTGCACTAGCCGTATGAACTTATACTTTAGCACTGCCTATGAGCAAGTCAATTAATTTAGTAAATTGTTACCATATTCCAGTTCTCATTAGAAACATTATTTCTATTCCGTTGTTGGATAAAGAAAGTTTTGATATTATATTCAAGAACAATAGTTGTCCTATTTATAATGATAATGTTTTGTTTGGAATTGGTAAATTAATTGATGGACTTTATATACTTGACTAACATGAATATTTTGTAAATTGAACAAACTAGTAAAAGGAAAAGAGATGATATGAACTATACATTTATGTGGCATTGTAGACTTGGTCATATTAATGAAACAAGACTAAACAAATTGCATAAAGATAGGCTTTTAGAGCCATTACAGGGTTGTTAAAGTTGGTACACACAGATGTGTGTAGACCTATGACAAACAGATGCTCGAGGAGAGTATTCATATTTCATTACATTCACTGATGATCATTTAAGATTTGAATATATGTATTTGATGAAATATAAGTCTGAATCATTTGAAAGGTTCAAAGAATTCAGAAGTGAAGTAGAGAAACAAACTGACAAGAGTATTAAGATTCTTCGATCGGATCGAGGAAGGGAATACTTAAGCAATGAGTTTCTAGATCATCTCAAAGATAATGGTATTCTCTCTCAATGGATGCCTCTTAGTACGCCACAACTGAATGGTGTATCTGAAAGGAGAAATCATACCTTGTTAGACATGGTTTAGTCTATGATGAGTTTACCGATCTTCCAGTATCCTTCTGGAGTTATGCCCTAGAAACGGCTGCATATCTACTAAATAAGGTCCCCTCAAAATTCGTCCCCAACACTCCATATGAGTTATGGACAGGGAGGAAACCTATTCTTAAGCATGTTAAGATTTGGGGTTGTCCAGCTTATATGAAAAGGTTTCAAAATGATAAGCTTGGGACAAGATCTGACAAGTGCAGATTTATGGGATATCTTAAAGAAAGTTTAGGGTATTATTTCTATAATCCTATTAAGTAAAAGGTGTTTGTTGCGAAACACGCTAACTTCTTGGAAAAGGAGTTTGTCCTTAAAGGGGCTAGTGGGAGAAAAATAGATCTTAAAGAAGTTCAAGAATCATAAACCACTACATGTCAAATGGATAAACCTGTCTAAGTAGACCTTCTAACCACAACTGAATCGTAAATCTAGAAGAGTACCGAAGATACCTAAAAGGTATGGATTCATCATAGATGATGATGATGAGGTACGCATCATAGAGGATGATGATCTAATTATATACGATGAGGCTATAAGTAGTAAACACTCAGAGAACTAGAAAATGACCATTAAATTCGAAATGGACTCCATGTATGAAAACTAAGTGTGGACTTGGTTAACCCTCCAGAAGGCATTATGCCTATAGAGTGTAAATGGGTCTTTAAGAGAAAGACTAAAGTAGATGACAAGGTGGAGACCTATAAGGCCAGACTAATAGCAAAAGGTTTCAAACAAAGTAAGGCGTTGACTATGATGAAACATTCTCACTAGTAGCAATGCTCAAGTCCATTCGAATTTTGCTTGCGATTGCAGCTTACTATGATTACGAGATCTGGCAAATGGACGTGAAAATGGTCTTCCTCAATGGGAAACTAGAAGAGGATGTATATATAATACAACCAGAGGGATTTGTTTCGAAAAATGGAACAAATCAAGTATGTAAGCTATAACGATCCATTTATGGATTAAAGCAAGCTTATTCGAAGATGGAACATTCATTTTGATGAGACAATCAAAGAGTTTGATTTTATCAAGAACGAGGATAAACCATGTGTGTACAAGAAGGTCAGTGGGAGCGTTGTGACATTCTTGGTACTATATGTTGATGATACACTACTTATTGGGAATGACATACCAATGCTATAATCAGTAAAGATATGGTCGTCTAAACACTTCTCTATGAAGGACATGGGAGAAGCATCCTACATTTTGGGGATAAAGATCTATAAAGATAGATCTAAAAGGATGTTAGGCTTAACCCAAGGAACATATATTGATTCGATGCTAAAGAGATTTAGCATGAAAAACTCCAAGAGATGACTCATACCGATGAGCCCCGGAGTGAATCTCTCCAAGAAAATGTCCCCAAAGATACTTGAAGAGAAAGATCGTATGAGTAAGATGTCTTATGCTTCGGTGATAGTATCTATCATGTATGGGATGATATGTACGAGACCTGACGTTACTTATGCACTAAGTGTGATAAGTAGATATTAGTCAAATCCTGAAGAAGAACACTAAAAAGCGGCGAAAAACATCATAAAGTACTTAAGAAGAACTAAGGATATGTTTCTAGTGTATGGTGGGTCTGATTTAAAACTAGAGCGCTATACAAACTCGTGTTTTTAGACTGACCAAGACGATAACAAATCCGTTTCAAGGTATGTTTTTACCTTGAACTATAGAGCATTGAGTTGGAAGAGTTCCAAGCAACAAACAGTTACTGATTTAGTGATAGAAGCAGAGTACATAGCTGCAAGTGAAGCTGTAAAGGAAGCTGTTTAGATGAAGAAGTTCATTACAAAACTTGAAGTGGTTCCTAGCATTCAAAGATTAGTGCATGTATATTGTGACAACATTGGGGTTGTTGCACAAGTCAAGGAAACCAGGTCTCATCAGAACTCCAAACATGTGTTGTGGCGCTTTTATTTGATTAGAGAAATCATTGAAAGAGAAAATGTCACCTTAAGGAGAGTGGACTCTCAGAACAACATTGCAGATCCATTTACTAAAGCATTATCTCAGCAGCAGTTTGATCGCCACTTAGACAAGATGGGTATTAGATACCAGGGCGATTGGCTTTAGTGTAAGTGGGAGATTGAAAGTAGTATGCCCTCAAGCCAATCACATAAGATGTGATAAGTATTTACTTTGTAATCTTATTCATTTATTAATAAAAGAATTTATTCATTTAAAGGCATTTATTTATCCATATTTAATTAGTAGAATTAATTGAGATAAACCCATAGTTTTGGAGCAATACTTTAGATAAAATCTAGATAGCTCAAAACTAGAACGTTCCTAATCGATGGATCACTAATGTGGGGTTACTGAATTCGGATAGATTAGTACACACTATGCTTGCTCTTATAAAGAGGATGATTGATCTCATAATCATTTGTGTGGATACACTAAAGCAAGTGTGTAGGTGCTTATTGGAGAATAAGTTCATTGAATATGACTCGCTTAAAGGAACACCTAATGGAGTTTTACTCGCCTGTCAATAGGAGTTCATATAGTGATAGTAGTACAATTGATCCTTGGACTTAAAATCATCATAGTACCTTGTGTATTCTGAGTTATACTTTGTCATATTCCTTAAAACTCTTATGAAGTATAATAGGATATATTCGGGTATAATAAAGTGTACATAAAGGTAGGTGAATGATCAACAAAGGATCTACCACTTCTAGTAAAAGGAAGCAAATGTCCTATGCGATTCAATAAGTGATAACTCAGGAATCCCTGGCCAAGGTGAGTGAAAATTAGAAAGGAGTTTCTAATTTACATTAACTAGAGTTGTGCATTTTAGAATCGAAATGCATATGATCAAATAAATAAAACTTGACAGAAGTTTCATGTTTTATATTTGATTGAGACAATGTATGGTAGAATGATTGAATTATACGGTAACTATTTACTGAATAGGTTCTTTATGATTAAACGTTAATTTCATATTATCTGGATAGTCATCATATGCTGAGAGGTGTCACTCATAATGTAGAATAAATATTATTTATTTATATTTGAATTAAATGAGTTTAATTCATTATAAATAATATTAGAATAGTTCTAATTTATTTATTCTACTATCAACATAATATTGAACCTAAAGGGTCACAACGCAAAATAGAAATAGTATTTTAGGAGTAATTGGCTTAATAATAATGAATTAAGCATATTTAATTTATTAGTGAAACAAATTAAATAGCTTAATATTTATAATTAAATATTTGGAGAAATATTTATTATAAATTAATAAGAGGAGTCTTATTATTATTATTATTATTATTATTATAAATTATTTAGTTCTTAAATAGTTTGGGAATTAAATTAAAATCCTAAGTCCTAAAAAGTTTAGGAGGAGGAATTTGTCTATATAAGGAGAGTCATTATGATAGATTAGGGTTACATAAACACGCACTTTACTGTCAGTATTTGGATACTAGTAAGAATTCTCTACAACCTAAGGAGTTAGGAGAGGGAAAGAATTAGGGCTAGTCACCCAAGGTTTAGAGTAAACCTAAATTCACTTCTTCAATAATAATATCTTGGTAGAACACCTTTAAAGTGCTACACACACTAAGTAGCTAGCGTTTGATCCATGGATTCGAAGAAGCGTGGAGGATCAAAGGATTGAACTTAAAGATTTGATCAAGGAGTTGCATCATCTTCATAAGGTATATCTTTTATCCTTCCTCAATTAATAATATCACATAAGGTGATTCCTGGGATTGTAGAAAATTTTAAATTCGATGTATGTCATACTTTCACTATTTATACATGTGATTATATGTATGTTCATGTTTCTGCAAACTAACAACGAACAGATAGTTCTTTGGAACGAACAGATAATGTTATAGCTCTTATTCATCAGCAACTAGAGCAAACTGAAGCCAAGCTACAAGAGAACAGAGATGACATTACTATATCTAAAACCCAAATAGATGAGCTTATTCAAAGTGTCAAGCAGCTCTCGGACAAAATTAATGCTCTACTCAAGCCCGGGATGCTGACAAAAAAGGGGAGAAACCAAGTGAGGGGGAGAAAGAAAAGGGATAGGAGGCGATCTCAACAGCAAACATCAATTCCACCTCCTTACTCTAGAGCACACCAAGCAATCCCTATAGATCAAGGTCCTCATTCTTCTTCAATATGAGATCTAGAAAGGGGGTTCGCATTGAAGGAGAAGAAGAAATTTCCATGCATAATCTTGGACCAAGAGATTTTATGCAAGAGATTTATACAAGAGAAGCTGAAGTGAGAGAGGCTTATTATAGAAGGAGAGAAGCTGAGAAGAGAAATCCTCCTCCAAAGAGAGAGATGGAGAAGATAAGTATAAAAATATGTATAAGTGTATATAAATTTGTTGAACTGTTATAATTTTTTTATATACCATGTACAATTCTTTTCATACATTAATAAATTCATTATGTTACTCTACCAATATAGTTACTTACTGTATTTTAAGTCATGTTTATTTTTAAGTAATTTGTATCATAGAATTGATGAATTCTCTGAAACTACTAGTTTTGTCATCATCAAATAGGGGGAGATTGTTAGAGCCTGCATGTTTAAATTTGATGATGTGATATTGATAGTCTATAATTGTTCAGTTGTTTTTGTAAAGTCCTTCATATGAATATGTTGTACAAGGTCTTGGAATAGAAAGATTAAATTTGTTAGGTTGATCTTTTGAGCTAAATTGATGTATAAATGAATAGGATTAAATCGGTCGTATAGTAATATTAAGTGATCGTAGGGCAACTCTGTCATTTTCATAGAATTTGTTAAAAATAGCAGAGTTAGCTATGACATCGTAGAGCATCAAGTGTTAGATCGCAGACTTTGCCAGAAGTTCGTAGAGTTAAATCAAGATCGTAAAGTCTGCAGAAAGATCGTAGAGCCCTCTCAAGGATCATAAAGTAAAGTGAAGATCGAAGAGTCCACTCTAAGATCATATAGTAGAGAAAGATCGTAGAGTCTGCTCAAGAATCGTAGAGTGCTTATCGTAGAGAGCCAATCGTAGAGAGAACATCGTAGAGTGTCGCTCTACTAGTTGAGCAAGCAATTGTAGAACAGAATGTAAAGTACAAGATCGTTGAGTAATTCAAGCCTTAAGCTCTACGACCATCATGAAGCTCTACGATATGTCCAAGTCATAGATCATGTCAGACCTGTCATAGGACTGACAATAAAGAGCCTTGCAAAGTGAAGATCTCAAGATATTTTCCGAACATTCCTAATTCAAATAGAAAATCAGATAGTGTTGTGTCTAACCGCTATCTTGGAGATGTGACATCATTCACAAGTGGTAGGTGAAGTTACAGTTTGATGTGACCAGTCAGAGCCGAAAGCAAGCTAACATATTCACCCTAAAAGTCATCATCAGAGAACATCTAGGAACAGAGCATTAAATGCATAACACCAACTCTCAAATGGGAAGATTTCAGTGAAGCTTATAAAAGAATACGAGGATTCAAATTCAAGTATGAATCATCAAGTAAAGAGCTAAAACTCTGTCAAAACAAAAAGAGACTTACTCTACGATAATAAACTACTTGTTCTGCTACTAAGTACATCATAAGTTGAGCTCAACGCCTCTTAGTAGCACCTTAAACAACAATCTCAACAACTATGATTCGATTGTCTTAGTGACATAATTTCAAGTCTAAATGACTTGAAGAGATCTCAGTGATCTGGACTAAGTGTCCCATGTCTGAGTAACATCTGCCAAGACTAAGTGACTCGAAGGAATCTTAGTGATTTAGTTTGTAATAGATCTTAATGATCTGGCTTTCGTAACCTGCATCTTTAGTGGATTTTCTACTCGTAAAGTAGAAGAGTGAACTAGGAGTTATTTATACTCTGAACCATTTAAAACATCTTATGTCATTTACTTACTGTATTTACATTTTGTCTATTAACTGCTATATCTGTTGTGACTAAAATCCATAAGAACTAAATTCAAATGTGTGATTTTATTATATCTTGAAGGGGTTTTTAAACTAATATTCTGTTGTGCTTAATTAACTCGGATTAATTAATTATCTGGTAATACATCCTTAATATCAAGTGAAATAGATCTTAAGGATCTATTCAACCCCCTTCTAGATCTCTTTTGTGCTTCTAGGAAACAACAGAACTAATGTATTAGTTCATAATGCGTAAGACCTGGGCATATATGTGTAAATAATGTAAATAATTAATGTATCGTGTAGCCTAGCTTATAATAATAGCTAGTTAGCATGTATGTGGATAAATAATGATGCACCAAGTCTATTGTAGCTAGTACACAGATTTGGGACATCACAAGTTAGTATTAGAGCTGTAGGTTATAACCATTAGATTAAAGGACCTTAAGATATAACCTGGTAGTAATCTAATAGAGACTGCGAGAAGAAAACTCACATAGAGTTCTTGCGTATTAAAAAAATAATAAATAAATAAATAATAAAATAATAAATAAATAGTAAAAAATTAAAATTAATTTAATTAAATTGATTTAAGTTTTTCCGTTAAGTTTATTTAGTTAATTATTTTAAGTTGTACATTTAATTTATTAATGTACTAAGTAAGTTATTTTATTATGTTGTAGGATGGCCAAGGAAGAGGTAATTAGAGATATCTACTAGGTACCTCAAGTTGCACCCGTAGCAGACCTAGTAGTGGGCGAGGAGGCCCCTGTAGTAGAACCAGATAAGGACCCCGAGGAGGATCCTGAGGAAGACCCTAAAGGAAGATATATCCCGAGGGGGGGATCAAATGACTCCAGGATATACTGCAGATGATGAGGCAGCACCCGCGGAGGATGAAGAGTCCGAAGGGTTGGGACCAGTCTTAGGGGAGGCCTATGCCATGGTAGGAACAACACATGGGTTTCTTTGAAAGGAAACAATGTATATTTTAAATATGGACAAGAGAGACACATGGCTCCTAATTGTACCAATCCAAGGAGTGGCGTGTGCTTTGTGTGTGGTGTTTTGGACCACCTAGCATAAAGTTGTCCAAAAAGGGTGGTGGTAGATATTAGAGGGGCAAATAAAAATAATAACAGACTTCAGATAGCAGGACCGGCTCCACCGGCACGACCAACGGCCTGAACATTCAACATGATCGTCAGGGACACGGTGGCATCAAGGGATGTGATATCAGGTATCATACCTGTAATATCGGTGGGTAACATGGAAACGTTGAGAGCTATGTAAAAAGCTTATTTAATGAAGTACAAATTTTTGTTGTGCAAATGAAGTGAATGATATATATAGATGGATGAGTATATGTATATATATACCTTAATATAATAGTCAAACAAGGCTAAGTAAGTAAACTAGTTGGGCTAAATGAGAAAACAAAGAAGTAAAAATTAAACCAAACAAGCCCTAAGTAATAAAATGATAAAGGAATAAATCGTAAGGCAATTAAGCCATGGTAAGCCCAAACATGAGCCCAAGTCAAGTCTCTTGCAATTCTTTTATAATACTTACAAGCCCAACAAGAAGCCCAAACAACCTAGCCCAACAAGTCCAAAGTGTGATGTAAGCAATGAGGTAAGCAATGATGTAATAAAGGAAGCAATAAAAATGAGGGAGGAGTACTCGGTTATATGGCCATGTGGTGGGGGGGTTGCAACCACTCTCAACCACTTCTATTAAGTCCTAGCAACTCAAATCAACTTCCTATAAAAAATGGATCATGGTTCCCCTAATTTGTTTAGCTTTAATCCTTGCTTTAACTTAATAAAATGGATGATTAAAGTTGATGAGAATTAACTTAAGTAATCTTGTGGAGCCTAGTGGGAATAAAGAGAAGAGGATGGGCTTGACCAAGAAGAATACAAATTAGAGAGGCCAACTTATAATTTTTTCAAAGTTCTTCTATAAATAGCCAACCTATCTTCATTTCCAACACTTTACTTCATTCCAGCAAGTTAGAGAGCAAAGAGCAAGAGAGAGCTTGAGAGAGAGAGAGAGCACACGGTTAAGGAGAGGAAGGGAAAAAGTGTTATCTAGCAAGCCTTAGCCAAGGAAGAAGAGAAAAACAAGTAAACAAGAAAGGTATAAAAGTTCTGAACCCTAAAACATTGGTTACAATTATGTTTCATCTTGATGGTTGTGGGAGTTTGATATGTTTGATGGCGGATCATTGTGGATCCTATAGAATAAGGTGGTATATGTTGTATAATGTTAGTTTATGATAGGTCATCCATGAAAAATCGAGAAAACATAGAAGTTCATAAAATGAGCATGAAGGTTTGAAAATTGTCAAACCTTAAAACAAAAGCTGAAAATCGAACAATCATAACTCTTAATGTATAATGAATTTTTAACTGTGGTCAGTTTTCATGGATAGATATATTAGTCCTTTACACACTCCAAAAATAATTTCAATAAAACTCCTTGTAGATTATTTTATGGTGATTTTTCTATCAAAGTAGGAAAATCTAAAGAAAAAAAACTAATGGAGCATTTTGCTTATTTTTTTGAGGACTATTTCAGCCACTTAATAAGTGTAATAAATTAAGACCTTTTGGATATGAAAACTATATGGTATAATGTAAGTTCTGTCCAAAAATGTGCTCAATCGGACTTCAGATGAGTAAGATATGTTCAAACGAAAATTAGGGTTTTAAAAATTAAAACTGCTATATCTTGAGTTCTCAACTCGGATGGTGATGAATTTTTTACTGGAGGTACTCCCTTACATGAGGAAGATTCTGTCCAAGTTTGATAATTTTTGGAATTAATCTCGAATTATGAAATGCTAAATAACTTACAAAAATATAATAAAATTATTTTTACATGTAAAATATTTTTAACTATGTGGGGTCAGGAGGAAGAAAAATATTAAATTGATTAAGGAGGGTTTAATGAAGAAAAATGGAGTTATGAAAAAGTAAGACAATTAATTAAAGTAAAGTCAAAAATTATTAATATAATTTATATCAGCTAAAATACGATGACATGAGACGTATGAGACTAAACAAAGTTTACTCACATATTTTTATGTAAATATTATAAAAATAATGTGAAGGGACGTTTATAATTGAATTAAGTCGAAAGAATAATTATCCTATTATGTTACGTTTAATATCAGCCATAATTATTAATAAATTATGATTAAGTTAATTAAGCAAATCTTTATGGATGTCATAGGTAACCATTTGGAAGAGGTTAATAGTGTAATCGAAGAAGGTTTACCTAATCTAGGCAAGTTTCCTAACTATGTTAGTCTCTTAAATTGCTTAAGTTTTGCTTGCGTGCAAATTTCCGCACTATGTGCCTTTGAAGAGAATTGTTCTATTATCAAATTGTTTAAATCATTAAAGTTCCTGTTTATTCATGAACTGATTTGAATATGTAAGTCTATTCCATTTGTTTCGGCTAGACAACGTTGAAATGAGTTATTGAATTCTTAAAATTATTTGATGTTAAGTAAAGTTAATCCAATTCAAATTGTTTTGGTGCGGACTCTAATGTTAAAACTGAGATGAACAACTCGAATAAAGGGAATACTTGATATCGAACGACATGATTTTGATTTACGCTTACGTGTCTAAGACTTATATGTTGTACACAATATAGGGTACGATAGGCTGATCCCCTATAGTACTTGCAGAAAATGTCTTTGTGTTTTCAGTCTTTGCAGAGAATAACTGTTAAACCTTATTGAAAAAATTTAACGGTCTTTATGACCATTCAGCATGATGATAAAAGTTTTAAATTAAATGAATCTTTTTATTTCATGTTTATTCAAACTGTTTCACAATTATTGGTAAATTGTTGAAGATTTCAAAAGGCTATTTCTTCCATTCATGATTTAATGTTCATTGAATTGTTTTATACTTGTTGAGCAAAATAGTTGTTCACCCTTGCTATATTATCATGTTTTCAGCTAAGCCTGAGGGTTCTGCAGGATCAAGTAAAGATAAGGGCAAAGGAAATGTCCGAGATTAGAGATAAATGATGTATTAAATTATTATAAATGATGTAATACTTCGTCGTATTATGTTTTGTATATATAAGGTTTAGAAACCTGGGTGTAGCGTAAGGCATGTATTATAAATAATTATATTTACTTTTATGTCTTTAAGTTATGTCTATAGATAGATGAGTGAATGGTGGAATATAGTGAGCACCATATCCGGTGTTTAAAGTACACGGATGTGGGGGCGTCACAATACCGATAAATTATACTGATGCATATGTTCTGTTTGATTCAAGCATTATGTGTTCATTTATGTCACATAACTTTGCGCATCGCTTGAATTTAATTCCTGAAGATTTAAAACATCCCTCAAGTATAGAAATTGCTAATAAGAAAATTATCCCTGTTAATCAAGTGCATAGAAATTATTGTGTGAAAAATATGGGACATAAGACGTTAGTGGACTTCATTCCAATCCAATTAGGGGAGTTTGATGTTATACTAGGGATGGATTGGTTAAACAACCATGAAGCGATGATTGGCTGTCATCAGAAGACAGTGAACCTTAGGGTTTCCAATAAGGTAAAAGTAATATTTTACGGAAACCGTAATCCTAGACAGTCTAATTGGATATCAATGATGCAAGCAAAAAGACTGCTTAGGAAAGGATGTATCAGGTATCTGGCTTACATAGTGGATACTCAATAAAAAGAATCAAAGTTAGAACAGATACCCGTGGTGAGGGAATATGCGGATGTATTCCCGAACTCCCGTGCAATCGAGAAATAGAATTCATAATTGATCTCGTACCGAGAACTGCCCCTATTTCAAAAGCTCCATATCGAATGGTTGGAGTAGAAATAAAAGAGCCGATGGTTTAACTGTAGGAGCCATTGGATAAGAAATTCATTAGGCCAAGTGTGCCTCTATGGGGAGCACCAATATTGTTTGTTAAAAAGAAGGATGGATCGTTACGATTATGTATCGACTATTGTGAGTTGAACTAGGTGACAATTAAAAATAAGTATTCGTTACCTAGGATTGATGATCTCTTCGATCAGTTGAAGAAGTTAAATACTTTTCTAAGATTGATTTACGATCGGGATACCATCAATTGAATATAAAAGAAGAGGACGTGCCGAAAACAGCATTTCGGACATGTTACGGGCATTATAAATTTTTGGTGATGCCATTTGGACTTACAAATGCCCCTGTTGTATTTATAGACTTAATGAATAGGGTTTTTAAGAAGTACTTGGATAAGTTTGTCATGGTGTTTATTGAGGATATTTTAATTTACTCTCAAACAAAAGAAGAACACGCTGAGCATCTGAGAAGGGTGTTGGAAATATTTAGGAAAAAGAAATTGCATGTAAAATTCACAAAATGTGAATTTTGGTCGGAGAAAGTACAATTTTGGGTCATGTAATTGATAAAGATGAAATTTCAGTGAACCCAGTAAAAGTAAAAGCAGTAATAAATTGGGAACAATCAAAGACCCCGACAGAAATTAGAAGTTTCTTAGGGTTACCAGGTTATTACCAGTATTTCATTCAAGATTTTTCAAAAATAGCCGGACTTCTAACCAATTTGACACAGAAAGGGGTAAAATTCGTTTGGACGAAGAAATGCGAGGAAAGTTTCTAGGAATTAAAGAAGAGGTAGATTTAGGTTGTGTCCTGATGCAACATAGAAAGGTGATTGCATATGCATCACGACAACTGAAAGATTATGAGAAGAGATACCCTACCCATGACTTGGAATTAGTAGTTGTGGTGTTTGTATTAAAAATTTGGAGGCATTATCTTTACGAAGAAAAATGTGAAATATACATAGACCATAAAAGTTTAAAATATATTTTCACACAAAAGGAGTTGAATATGAGGCAAAAGAGGTGGCTAGAATTGTTAAAGGATTACGATTGTACAATTCTTTACTATCCGGGGAAGGCTAACGTCGTAGCAGACGCGTTAAGCCGAAAGAATCAAGAAATGTTGAAGATGTTGACTGCTCAGGAAGAGCTGGGGAGAGACTTTGAGAAATTGGAGATTGAGATAAGGAGTCCTAGTGAGTCAATAGGAAAATTATATGCGATGGAAGCTTGACCATCGTTACTTAAGAGAATTAAGGAATTTCAAAACAAAAACGAAGAATGTGAGCGGATTAGGAGAATGATAGCTCAGAAAGGTGAGGAAAAATTTCAGCTTGATAAAAATGGAGTAATCCGATTTAAAGCGAGGTTTTGGATACCTTTGATGTTGGAGTTAAAAGAAGAAATTCTATGAGAGGTGCATAGTGCGAAATATTCAATTCATTTTGGCAGTACAAAAATGTATCAAGATTTGTGCCCGAATTTCTGGTGGTCAGGTATGAAAAAGGCAATTGCGGAATTGGTTAGTAAATGTCTAACTTGTCAACGCATTAAGGTAGAACATCAACGACCGAGTGTACTTTTACAACCCTTAGAAATTTCATAGTGGAAATAGAAGCACATTACAATAGATTTTGTGGTGGGACTCCTAATAACACCAAAGGGTTTTGATGATATCTGGGTGATCGTAGATCGGCTTACAAAATCTGCCCACTTCTTACCGATAAAAGCAAAATTTAATTTAGAACAGTTAACAAAGCTTTATATTAAAGAAATCGTCTCTCGACACGGAGTTCTAGTATCGATTGTGTCCAATCGAGTCCACGCTTCACATCGAACTTTTGAAAAAGTCTCTAAAAGCAACTAGGAACCCAAATCAAGTTGAGCACCGCGTACCATCCTTAAATAGATGGACAGAGCGAGGGAACGATTCAAACCTTAAAGGACATGCTTAGGGTTTATGTCATGGACTTCAAGGATAGCTGGGACGATCATTTAACGTTAGGTACGAAAAAAAAATACAGAACTCCACTATGCTAGGACGAGATTGGAAAACGACAACTGCTCGGACCAGAATTGGTACAACAGACGGCAAATATCGACAAAATCATACGAGAAAGACTCGTAGCGTAATACCATGGATCACGGAGAAAACAAATTGAAAGAACAAAGAAAAACAAGAAAAAAACACAAACTAGTTAAAGAAAACCCTGAAATATAAATAATTTATAAAGTAAATATGTGTGTATGTGAATTTGTTCATGCTAAGGGTAGATAATTGTAGGATTTTTGACATATAAAAGCAGCAGAATTTAAAAATTTTGAAACAGTTTTCGAAAACCCTAAAACAGGATCCATGCGAAAGCATATTAATTCAGAGGTTTAGATTTGTTTTACCGATTATCCGAGCTTGAATGGTGATGATGAAAATTTTGGAACAGCTTCGAATCTTTAACGCAATCCAACGAAACTGCGCCTCTACGGTATCCACATGAACGCCCCGCGAATCGTCAGACGATCTGTAGCAAAGAGAATTGCGGTACTAGCCGCCAAGATCTGGATTTTACTAAAAAAATTCTCTATAGTCTCTTTTCTAAAACGCCTAGGGTTTTTGTTTTCTTCTCACACTCTAATAAAACAGCTGATATATCATATATATATATATATAGCAAAACCCTAAAACCATTAGAAAGGTAAAATCCGAATTTATATATATTATATTTTAATGAAGTCTTACTTAATTAATATATATATATACAAATTATCCTATTAATTTAAATTCGTAAATTAAATACTATCAATCATATTGACATATTTAAATCCTTTACAATTTAAATTAATTCCCTTTTAATTACGTTCAAAGTGTGTGACCCTATAGGTTATTATTATGTTGGCAATAATTTCAAAATCATATTATAAAATTATAAACAGTGAGCGGCATCTAGTAATGCATCACTGCTACCCAAATAATAATAAGATCGGTGATTCGATGCAACCTTTTCGTGACCAATGTTTCAATGTAATTTAATCCTTTTAACTTTGACATCTTATATTAAACTCGAGCCATGGAATATGTCATACTCTTCATAATTTAATCTGAATTTTTTTGATCAATGAGTAGACTATATCAAACAAATCACTATTTGAGCATGGCCATGCATTTCATAGTCCTACTCAATCAAGAGGCCTATGGATATCACCCCTAATATATAGGAGGGTTAAATTCCATCTAGATCACTCATATTCCTCACATGATTCATGATGTACCCAATAATCACTTTTATTGTCCACCCTATTAAAGGTGACCTTTGATGATATCAAAGTACATAAATTCCCGTGTGGTAATATAGTGATTTCAGGTCGGAGGATCATTACATCATTGTCACTATGAGAATTGCTTATGACACTTTGCATAATACTC
Source organism: Aralia elata (assembly GCA_034770075.1). Taxonomy (NCBI): domain Eukaryota; kingdom Viridiplantae; phylum Streptophyta; class Magnoliopsida; order Apiales; family Araliaceae; genus Aralia; species Aralia elata. The sequence goes on along the minus strand of JAVJAP010000210.1, from coordinate 32,581 downwards.
CACGTAGAATTCTCATGGTGGGTCTGTCCAGTACATTGTTCTCTAACATGTACCTATGCATTGACTCAATATCTTATATATTTATGACCAATGAGATTTGGCCATCAGTCAATCCACATACTAGTCTCAATGTATCATTGTTGTCCCATTAACAATGATACTCGACTAAGGACATTTAAGAGTAATGATACTAATTGTAATTACATAATCTCATGTTCAAGTCATATATTTGAAGCTATATAATTTGTATCATTATTCTAAGGACTTTTATTATGCTAACATTTATATAACGCAGTAAATAAAACCATAATAAAATAATTCATTTATTCAATCAAATATAATATCAAAAGAAATGTTAAGCAATTACATCAAAGAATCGGTCTCTAGGGCATAAACTCTAACAATAATAACATGTTGGAGTATGTTAACATGAATTATGACAAAAGAAATCAAAGATCTTGCAAGAAATAAAAAAAAAAGACAAAAATTAAACAAATTATGAAATTTTCAACATATAGGGTAAAAACCCTAAAACAGAGGCTAATTTTGTACCAAATAAAACTTTTAGCATGTTTTGGATTTTTACGTAAAGTTTGTTGGAGAAGATAGATCTATAAGTTAACTAAAATACTGCACTAGTTTCAGGTCAAAATTCCTTCTAAATTATTTTTGGTGAATTTTTTAGTAAAACAAAGTAGACTGGCAACTCCTTAACTTAGTTTTAGAAAAGGAAGTTCTGGACAGAGAACAAAGGTGATAAAATTCGGTTTTCTGGGGAATGAAACTTGGAAATATAAAGTGTATTTTGGCCTAAGAATGAACATAAATAGACTTGTAATGAAAGAGTTATGACCAAAATAAAATCAGAGATTTTAAAATTAAAACAATCATAACTTGAGTTCTGTAACTCAGTTGGAGATTAAATTTTGGGTAAAAGTGTATTTTGATATGTCCAAGATTCATAAATTTTGGACTTAATTTCAAATTGTAAGGAATTTCACAAATCTGGACATAAATTGGCTTTAAAATAAATAGTAACATTGTTGGGAAAATCTAGAAAAATTAGAAACTAACTAAATTATAATTATCTAGGTGGGGCCAGAAAGATAAAAGAAATAATAAAATAGTTAAAGTGATTTAATGGATAAAGTAAAGTATAAAAATGTATGAAAAATTAATTAAAGAAAAGTCGGGAAATAAATAATATATTTTACCAGCTAAAATTCATCAAAAAGGAACGTATGAGGCTACGTGAATAATAAATAAATATTGTAATGAAATTTTAATGGTGTAAAAATGTACTCGAGAATAAATTTACGGTATCCGAAAATACCAAAATAGAATTTCAAATAGATACCGACGATAACTAATAGTTAAATAAATCCTAATGAATGATGTAGATTACTATCCCGAGACAAAAAATATAGTACTCGAGAAAGTATACCCAATACAGGCAAGTTCCCGCACTCCTGTGCATTTGAACTTCGCTCATTATTAAAACTGTAATTTTTAAAAAAAGCTTCTTAGACCGTCTATAAAATGAGTTTATGCCATTTGTTTGGCTAAACCCAGCTGTTATGTTTCTATTAATTTATTGAACTGTTTATGATTCTTTGGTGATATGTTAATCCAATTTAAATTGCTTTGGTGCATATCCTGAGGTTATGACTGAGTATGAACAACCTAAGAAATAGGAGTATTATGTTATGGTTGGTTTATCAACATTATCACACTGTGTAAATGTGACACCCCCAAATCCGGGTTTCCTAACCTCGAATTCGGTGTTCACGATACTCAACAACAAACATATTTTCTAACTGATGCGGAATAATAAACATACAGTGTTTATCGAAATAGTAATAAAGTCTTACAATCATGGTCCCGAGGTTCTTTAACCTTAACTTAAAACATACCCTTAATACAATAAGAGTTCACATAACCAAATAACATTTAAGATAAACTAGTACATAAGCCATATCAGTCAACTACTCTTGCACCTTCCCTTTTCCTTTGTCCTCTTTAGACGTTTCTGCCTTAGCTGAAATAAAGATCATGATATAGCAAGAGTAAGCAACTAATTTGCTTAGCAAGTTTATATACAAGGGAGATATATCATGAATAGAAGGAAGTTTCGCTTTCAATGTTCAACGACAGTATAAAATTGTGAAGAAACATGAATTAATAGTCAACAATTGAATATTCGAATAATTGAATGACAGTTACTGAGTGGTTGAAAATAACCATAGACATTTGCCAAGGTTCTCAGCATTTAAACTGGACCTCTTAAAAAGTTTTGGTAATCAAGGGGATCAGCCTTTCATACCCCGTGATTTATGCATAAACACTTAATAAACCAGCATTGATATCATGCCTTAATCAAATTTATCTTTTTCTCAGCCAAGAGTTCTTACTATAGCAAATTAATAAAAACAGCTTTTAAAATACATTTGATTTCACAAATTTAGACATGCTTGATCTAGCTGATACAAATAGCATAGATCTATCTCATAAACAGTTCATGCTTGAAAGAACTTTAATCTAATTCACAATTCAATAACAATAGAATAGGAATTCAATTGCACAAGGTGCGAATCTCAATAACCAGTATAGATGTGAATAATCAACAATAATTATTCACTAACATGCTTCGAAAATAATAACTCGAGTTTGAGTTAGGAAACTTGCCTGTCTGCTCAGCTACAAATAATCTAGCTTTAACTAATTGGCCTTGAAGAACCTAACATTGATAATGTCGATCTATCAATTAGTACTGCGTAGTTGTATATCGACACGCTTACTTATGCTATTTATTTAACAATTAAGCCAATCACATAGCACACATAAGCAAATAGACTATCGTAAATCCTATAAGACACTTAATATTATCAATCCTGATAATATTTAATTCACCTCTTGGTATTATTAGTCCACTAATAACAATTTTATTCGTTTACTAATGTTATTAACATCTTAATAATATTTTAATCATCCAATAATACTTTAATCTAATATTATTAATCTCTTAATAATATTTTTAATTCTCATATCATTAATAATATTTTAATCTAATATTATTAGCCATTTTAATAATATTTTAATCATTTATTAATGCTTAAAACAAATATTATTACCCATTCAATAATATTTCCATAAAATTTTAATCTTAATATTTCTTTGTTTACTTAAAAATATCGTATTCTTATATTACAAATATCATAGTAATATTTTAATAAGTTATTAGGCGAATAAACAATTTATTCTAATTGTTTTACCATTTATTAAACAACTCTTTTACTACCCATAAAAGGTCATAAATATTATTTCTCACTAAATATTATCAAAATACCCCTCAATAGGCATAATATATAATATTAGGAGTATCCAAGCTTAAAAATCACATTTTCCTTATTTATGACATCATTTAACCATTTATTTTCTTTTAACCATAACTATAACATTATTATGAAAAATAGCAAATAGGTTCTAAAAATTATTATCCTCTGGATCTGGATAGTATATGGTCCAACAATGATCCACCAATTTTCCTGGAATTTTAGAAAGTGATTTACTATTTTTAAAGTACTAAAAACCTCCGAATTTTGTTACATTTTTCATAAATCAAGTTTTTCTCAGAAAATTCTGAACTTTTCAGGGTACACTCTCATAACATGCATACACATACTGTAAAAATTTCATATGTTTTCAAGGTACACACAGTGAGAAATATGAGTATGAATATTTAGGAGTCCTTCACGGTAAAAGCCATTACACAAAAACTACACATCAAAACGTGTTCATTCTTTTTCCTACTTGTAGATAACTTCGTAAGGTATCTCTGTGATTTTTTTCAGATTTTTAAAAGATCCATAACTGGCCGAAATAACCTTTGGAAAAACAAGGACAGCAAGCTTTTAGGGTTTTAAAGCTTTAAGTTTTATAGCTGGACTGTTTTGGGAAAATAGCCCCCAAGGCTTCAAAAATTATTGGATTTGTGTTCTACCACTTGGGTTTACTAGCTAACTCATGTACCTAGCACCCCCTTTCAACGGATCACAAATCCAAGTTGTAGATCTCAAGTTATGGGTGATCCAAGTGAAGAAAAGCTAGGGTTTTTACCCTTTAAGAACATAAGTTCCTTTTCTTCCTTTGAATCTCCATTCTAACACTCAAGAGGATTAGATCTATACATGAAGCATGAAGATCTAATGATTCTTGAGTCTTAGAACAAAATCTCTCAAAAACTATGAAAATAAAACAAAGTAAGAAAGAAGGAAATGGTTTAGGGTTTCACCTTGATCTTGTAGCTACTCTCCTTGATCTACCAAAGTATGTGATGAACTTGAGATGCATGAACTATGCTAATCTCACTCTTTTTTTCTCTCTAAGCTCTTACTCTATGTTCTTGCTTGGGAGAAATGAAAGAAGGAGATGAAAAGAAGAAATGAACTTGAAATGAAATGAAAGGATAGAATACTTACAAGTATAATGCTAAATTAGAATTCATGCTATTATCCCCAACATCTTTCTTGTCCCTTGGATATAAGAGTTCACCTTATCCCTTCCATTTAGCCTTAATCTTATCTTTAAGTGTGCTAATTAGATTTTCCACCAATGGGAGCTTGACACCTTCTCCTTTGTGTAAGAGTTACTAATATCCCCCATATCTTTGTTGTCCCTTGGATAAAAGGCTTACTAATTGGATAATAGCAAGAAACCTCTACCTTTTGTCATCATGGAGCTAGTGAAAAGTGTGATGTAGGGTGGCCATGACAACCTAGGAAGCTATGACATATTAGGGGGCTATTGACATAATAGGGGATATCCTATCAAGTCTACCCTTTTATCTTCCAACACAAGCTAACTACTTAGTTAACTAGGACCTTGAAAAGTAATTTTCCCCTCTCCATCCTAGTTACATGGCAAGGGAGATTTTGTCCCAAAAATGTTGTCCCAACTAGTTGCTTTAATTAATAAATTAATGTTACACCTTTAATAAATCAAGTGGCTAGGTTTTGGGCCACACATTAAATACCATTGGGCTCCCAATTTAAATAATTAGACTAATAAAATCCAAATCTTATTTAGTATAATATTGGGTCATTTAATATGACTCCATGATAACTCATTTAATAAGCCACACAATTAATACCCAATCCCATGATTAATATAAATGATTGAGTAACTTAGTCGATTAATAAATAAATTACTAAATTAACTATTAATTATTATTATCCAATTTGGACCATACCTCGACAACAATTTCCATCATAATTAATTCGCACACATTATTACTAACTATATTCAATTTACTTGAATATTTAATTTAGTAAATACCTTGCCAACTTTATGGATATAAAGTCTTAGGGTTTGCTCACTAGTTTAAATACACTACTAGTGATTCTTTTAACACAAATTTATATCAATAAATCACATAGTCATATAATCCACCAATACACCCAAAGGTTTAAATGGAACACAACGTTAACTCATTAAATTAAATTAGATTTAATTAATAATGACGTTCAAAATTCACGGGCATTACAGTAAATACAACGTGATTAAATGTTACGCGTAACATGGGGGTATTATTAGGCTGATCATCTAATGATAATTTGGGGGATAAAATTTCGCAGTCTTTGTGATTGTTGAACACCATGTAAGGGTTCACAGTCTTTGTGACTGCTGAACATTTGTGTAAAAAGTTTATGGTCCTTATGACTACTCAGTGACCTTAAAAAAATATTTTTTTGTGGATATTTAATTAAATTTGAGATTCCAAAATTTAATCCTATTCAGAAATTTGATGTTCATTATTTTGTAAAGAAATTTTTGTTCCTTCCTTTTATTTTCTTTTCGCACTTCTAAAAACTCACAAACATGAAATTTTTATTTTCCTTCCTAAATTTCATTTCTTCTTATTTCTTTTGTCTCCATTTTTGAACTCACAGATAAGGTTATAAAATGAGTAAACAATTCGGACTCGATTCGTACTCGTTTGACTAAAAGTTCGATTCGATCTTGACTCGAAATATAAATGATTTAAATATGAGCAAAATTTAAAGTTTGATAAATTACTCAAATCTTCTCAAATTACAATTTTCTATTGATACTCAGATCATATTCGTTCGAAAAATTCAAATTACTCGATTCGAGATCATCCTCGACTCTGTAGCTAAACGAGCCTCAATCAAACTTTATTTTATACTCAATAAATTTTATAAATCAAATTTAAACAGTTCAATATTCGATTTGACTCGGTTCATTTAATCCATTATTGGCATGGTATAATTTTATCATTTTTGCGTGCTTTTTATTACGGTTTTGTCATTACCTCGAGAAAGCTTAATTGGCAAGCAAAAGAAAATATATTTTACGTGCCCATTAACCAAATTGAATTAATATTTGGAATCCGTCCCTAGTTTACCCTCCGGATACCAAATCCACTATAAAGGCAACCTGTCTTTTCTTTATTACTTCACTCACTCAGTATTCTCACTAGTTTTATACTCTCTAAACTCCGGCGACTGCTTGACAAATTTCGGCGGCTTCATCTTAGAAATTTCGGTTTTCCGTTCTTCATTGCGCCATTTTGTTAGTTTCCAGTTCCGATCATCAGGTAGTACTTTTTGTTTGCTCCGATTTCAATGTTTACTCTGTTTTCTTACTACGCGTTCTTTCACTCTCTTTTTGATCATCTACATTCGTGTATCTCGATCTGCTTATTTCGCCATTTGAAGTACCTACATTTCGACTTGTATGTGTGCATGTATATGGGGTTTAAGTGTAATCTGCTTACATTTTATTTTATTTTTTCGTCTAATTTACTGTGAATGTAATTATAACAGGCCTTTTGGAGGTAACATCATATGTCCGTATTTTCTTCATTTGCAATTGCTTGCTGTACTCTAGGGTTTTAGGGTTCGAAAACTTTTCAAATAGTTGTTTGTGTTTGCATTTTTTGGTATTTTCTTTCGATATTAAAATGCTAAATGTAATTAATTATTGGGTTTTGTATGACATAATTGTTTTTTTTTTGTTTTTGTTTTTGTTTTATTCTTCTTCCAAGTGTGGGCTAAAAGTTTTTTAAATGGCCAGGTTCAAGGTCTTTATTTATATTTATTGTAGAAGCATGTTTGGATTGCCAGGGCTTGAAAAAACCTTATAGTTTATACTCAGGGAAAAAAATGAGAAACCTATCTAATGACTTTTTGACCATTTGTTTGAGAGTTGAAGTGTACAACAAAATTTTCTGCTGCTTGCACAGTGATAATTCTCTCATGTAGGAGTGTACTATCATTGTATTATGGTCATTTGACTCGAGCCAAAATCTATGCCAGTATCAGGAAGGCAGTGAAACATGATATAATTTTATGCTCTCAAATCTCAATATATTTCACCAATAGCTAAGAAATGTGTCACAGGCTCACACTAACTTGATCTATTAAGTGGATATAAATTCTTGAACAATTAGATAATAATGATTGTTAACTTATTCATTTCCTGAAAATTTCATTATGAGAGTCTCTGGTACTTGGTCTCATTTTTTGCCTTATGTTTGGTATGGTGAGATTGTGAATGAGTGAATCATGTGACCAACTACTATATAGTAACAGAGAAGTGGTCCTAAGAAGTCCCTTTGCCCATTGTTAGTGAAATGTGAATGAGAGTTTAAGTTATGCATGATCTAAGCCTATGTATATTTTTGGAAAAGAGGTTCCAAGCCTACATTTATATTTGCATTCATAATCATACATTGTTTCCCTTCATATTGAGGTATTGAGGTTCTAGACTTTGCAAACATAATATAGTATTTGTATGTGCTTGTTTAAATGTGTGTGCATGTGATATCTTAGGTTATAATTGTGTTACCTATCTGATTTCTCTTGCCTTATACTTATTTGATGTAGCAGCAATCTGTTATATTTGTTCAGCATCTAGATGCTGTTTCTCTTTCTAATTGTATATAATGGAGTGTTAATTTATAGAACAACCATTATTTTTGGTTCTGTTAAAATCAAGGACCAATCAAACAATTAGCAAGCAGAGAAACGGAATTTAGATTTAGAGTTTGGGGTAGGAAGAGGGGGCAGTAAAAAGGAAGAATGGGAAGAAAATAGAAGAGATAAGGTAGAGAGAAATTCTCTCTACATTCATTCAATTCATAATTCTCATTGCATGGAATTGAAAAACACACCACGACTATATGTATACTACTATGGCTATTCTCCTAACCTTCACCCGCAGGGTTAACTTACACCTACATAGCAATGCACATGATGTGAAAGGAATACAATTAAAGATAATCTACTTTTAACTAAATAACCATTATGCCCTAGGGTTACTTTTAACAGATTCTGTTTATACCTGAAAAATGCCATTGTAATCTGTTTGATATTTTGTGTAAAAGGAGTAAGCAACTTAAGATGTTGGCCTCTAGTTCTCTCTCTCCCCCCTCCCCCTCCCCCCCCTCCCCCCCTCCCCCCTCCCCCCTCTATTTCTTATTTGTAAATTGTATTTTCATCTCATGGAAATTTGTTACTTTTGAGTATTATTATCTGTATAACCTGTGTATCTGACTGTTTGTGAATTTATGTTAAAGAGAGATCAGTAGATATCTTTACTTTTGTGAAATTTCCTTTCAGTCTGCCTAAACTTGTGTGGTTCTGGTAACTAACTATATCGTGCTTGTGCTAGGGCTTGCACAAAGGTGCATAATAAATTAAAAGAAAATACATGTGAAAAAAGAAGAGTGAGCTGTTTTATATACACGGTGATTCTGCTTCTAGCTTTTTTATAATTGAAGTAACCAAATACATTTCAACACCGATTCTGTTTGTGGTATAAACTACTATGTCTGTTGTTGTTGAGGCTATTTGTTTTTGTTTGATTTCTCTAATGGTTCTTGCTTCTGTGCATAAACACCACATATATCAGCAACTGCACTATTATTTTAGGGAATTGATATTTCCACAAGTAAAATTGATAGTTCCGCAATGTCCCCCTCACATAAATAGTAAATTGATCCCACACTCGTTGTAGACCTATCGATTCCCTTATTTAATTAACATTAATGACATTAGAATCCTCTGCCTTTTGTTTTAAATTATTTTTTATTTTACTATAAAGTATTAAAGTCTATGCTATTTCTTCCGAAATCTGAATTTCCATTTAAGGCACCACCCAGATTTGGAGCACTGGTTGTAGTGACGGCTTCTCCCTTTCGGTTCATTGACAAAGAATTGCATTCAAAACAGTGATTGAGCGGGTGATTCTATAAGAAGATGGATTCAAGAAGGGGTGGATCCGGTGGGAAGCTAGTCAGTGCTGCTTTAAGTGAATCATCATCCAAGGGAAAAAATGTCTCCGAAGTTCCTGGCCCTAGGGTTGATCAATTAATTGTTGGGGTGGCAGAAATGAGTACGGATTCTGCGCAGGATGACGGCTGGGAGGTACCAAAGAAGCATAGGAATAGATCTGGCAGCAATGCCGGAAAACCATCAGTGCCTCAGAATCTCAATCCTAAAGTATGGGGCCATCCAAATGGTGTGCAGAAACCTGGTTTTAGGAATAATGGTGGATCAGGAAAGGGTTCTGCCACAGCCTGGGCCGCACCAGCAGCTGATTCTAGAAGGCCTGCTGGCAGAGGAAATGCAAGGCACCAGTTATCTAACAGAGGTTTTGAGAACAACAGTGGTCAACCAGCTCTTATAACTCCTCCTCTGGAGCATGGGTGGCGTGGTAGATCAGATTTAATTCAGTATTTTGATGATGGGCCACCCAAAAACGAGGATATGTCAGGTTCTTCTCCTTTCAACCCAAATGATGATAAGGATGATGATGATGATCACATTGATGACTCTGATGATGAATACGATTCAGATGAAAGCCAAAAGAGCCACGATACTCGCAAGAATAACAAGTGGTTCAAGTCCTTCTTTGAATTTTTTGATAGTCTGACTGTAGAACAGATAAATGAACCAGAGAGACAGTGGCACTGTGAAGCTTGCCACGGTGGGCCTGGTGCTATTGAATGGTACCGTGGTCTGCAGCCCCTTATTAATCATGCAAAAAACTAAAAAATCAACGAGGGTGAAGCTTCATAGGGAACTTGCTGAACTTTTGGATGAAGAGCTGCGTAGGAGGGGAACCTCTGTCATACCTGCTGGAGAAGCCTTCGGTAAATGGAAAGGGCTAAATGAAAAAGTAGTTAGAGATAAAGAAATAGTTTGGCCACCAATGGTGATCATTATGAACACACGACTCGATCAAGATGAAAATGGCAAGGTACAATCCCTTCAATTATGAAATAACATATTGTCAAAAATTTAATTATGAAGTATTCACAAGTTCAAATAGGTGAATGCTTATATTAAAAGGAGCATGTCTTCCTAAACCTTTATTTTCCTATATCTTCTTTTTTAATTTCATCCCTATACTTTATTTTCAGTGGCTTGGAATGGGTAATGAAGAGCTTCTCGAATACTTTAAATCATATGATGCTATGAGGGCTCGACATTCCTATGGTCCACAAGGGCACCGTGGGATGAGTGTCTTGATCTTTGAGGCCTCGGCCGTGGGTTTTTTAGAGGCTGAGCGTCTGAGTAAGCATTTTGAGGATCAGGGAACAGACAGAGAAGGATGGGACCGTCGTCGCGTGCAATTCCTTCCTGGTGGGAAGCGCCAACTTTATGGTTACATGGCAGATAAAGGGGACTTGGATTTATTTAACCAGCATTCCCCAGGTCCTCTATTTTCTCACTCTCCCTCAACTTGTGGTAGATGATATTAAATAAATCTCCTTTTCTTTTTTCCTCTTCTCTTAGCAAGTAGAATATGATGGTGTTCTGTATGATTGGTTAGGCAAGTCGAAGCTGAAATTTGAGATGAGATCGTATGAAGAGATGGTGGTGAGCCAGATGAAGCAAATGAACGAGGACAATCAGCAGCTGCTCTGGTACAAGAATAAAGTTGTGAAAGAACAAAAGCATTCAAAAACTCTTGAAGAGTCTTTGGGCGTTGTGACTGAGAAGCTGCGGAAAACCTCGGAAGAGAGCCGCATTGTGAGGCAGAGAAGCAAAATGCACCATGAACAAAACAAGGAAGAGGTAATTTGTGGTTTCTATAACTTGCACATCAGAGCTACGATTCTTTGTAAAAATGATGGATGGGATATGACTATTTGTATTAACTTATTTCTATTTTGGATTATTTATCCCATGATTGGTCCGTTATATAATCTCATGAACTATTTGTTATCATTTCTAAGGTCATTTGATGCCTTAATAGGGGGATTATATAATTTCACCATTCCATTTGGGATTTTATAATCCATCATCAGATAGTCTTATAAATGACAAAACATATTACATGTGATTAAAAAACGGACTAATCATAAGATAAAATAGTCCGGACTGATAATAAATTAGTACAAAGTATCCTATCACATCCATCAGTTTTGCAAACAAACATAGCCTGGGTGTATAATAAGACATCCTACTGAAATATTTTCAATAAACTTATCTGCTATACATGTTTACTGTAATTCTGGGCCTCCTGTTTCTTGTTATATATTCTGTAAATAATATATACATAAATCAGGGAAGATGTTTGAGATGATATTGAAGGTAGTTTAATTTTTCCATCATTCACCTTCTCTTAACCTGACAAGTTGATGGAATAATTTACGTTGCTGGTCATGCATATCAAACCTCAAGCTAATAGGATATAATTGGATGAGTGTCTGTTAACAAAGCTGTTTTGAAAGAATGAAAAACACCAAAGTTTGAGTGTACTATGAAGATGATTTGGTTATGAATTTCTCAAACTTGAAACTTGGCATTAATAATATTACTGGTTGAAATTACAAAAGATATTAACAGTTTCAAAATAGCAGATATGTGATTTCTGGCATCTTAAATGTCTTCTTTACATGTTTATTTTTGTACTCATGAGCCTCCTGTACATCGGAACTGTTTGACCTGAAATGCGAAGCAACTTCAAATGTTCCCCAGGCTCATGTATCTCATTTTAAAGCATAATGAATTTATTCGGTAACTAAGTATAGAAGCCACGTGAATTCCTTGATGATGATATTTTCTTGGACTAATATAATTGGAGAAGTCATACTACACAAGAATCAGATCATAAAGGCCAACTGAAGTTATATATATTTATAGTTATATATATATATATATATATATATATTTATATATTGGGGGATGACTGTGGGTCTTTTGTCAGTCAATTGATCTCTCACCGTTTATGTTAAATAGGAATGGCCCATATTAAAAAGTATTTCTAATTAGTATATGCAAGAATTTCTAACGGATAGCTTTTGAACACTCTTAAAATAATAGTTTCTCTTTCTTCAACCAAGCTTCAAAATTTAATATTCTTTTCGTTGTAAATTCAAAATTGTCAATTGTCAATCTATATTGTTGGAAAGGTCTTGAAAAGATCTTTAAAATGTCAAAAGTTACAACCAAAGCCCGCAATGATGTATTTCAAAATACAAAACATTAAAATCAATATTGGTTACTTTAACTAAAAAAAAACTATTATGAAAAATGTATCTTGTTTTGAAGATTTTAACGAGACTCGCTTTTTAATGATATTGATTGACAATTTTGGATTTGTAATAAAAATGTTATTGAATTTTAAAATTTAATTAAAGAGAGAAAAAGTTGGGTTAAGAGAGAGAATGAGTGCTCTGATCCTTTATGGAAAGCTAAAGTCTTGTGGATGCTTATTCAACCTTTTTAATGTGGGCCGTTTCCATTTGAAATAAGCGGTGAGAGATCAGCTGACTAACAAAAGACCTACACCCAACTGTGGTTGTGGATCATCCACCATATATATATACACACACACATACATACATAGCTAGAATTAACTATGAACACTATTTTAACTAGTGTATCTTGGATCGTTCAAAGGAAGATCTAATGGCTGAAAAAATTACATTCCGCCTCTTTAAGGGGCAGAAGGCAAAGACTTAGGGGCGGAATTAGAAATTACTATTTTATCTTTAAGTTATATAGGAGTTTTAGTCCCTTCCGCCCCTTAGAGGGGCGGAGCACTTTCACATGACAGTTCAAATGCATGGTCAATTATTTTTTATTCCCAACTCCTTGACTGCATGGCTCCCAAGAAAGTGCATTCAAAAAGTGAGTACTGCTAAAATGTTTGAAAATTTATCAAAGGGTTTCAATTATTTTTAAATGCAACTTTCCTTTATAAAATAAAATGTTATTTTTATCGGCTAACTTTTTGAATAATAAAGTTTAAAGAAAACATACTTTCACATAATTTAATTTAATATTTCTATACTAAAATGTTTCAATGAGATCATAGATTATACACACAAATGTGTCCTATGTAAATTTTTTAAAATTATAGAAAAATCATTAGAGTAACTAATACTCCAAAAATAGATTTATTATTTTTTAGAGTTTAATGGAGTACATCAATTTTGAATTTGAAATATTTCAAATTGACTTTGAAAATTAAAATTTGATCCTATATTTTGGAACGGAGGAAGTATTTTTTTAAATTCACTTTTTCATTATTTTTATTTTTCAAAATGATATTATGCATTAGGATGCAGGAGGTGTTTAGGAGTTTTCCAAGAGTCATTGGCCTATATATGGTAATTAATCCTATTTAATCACTTTCAATTCATCCTTTAAATAGTCAATGACCCATGTGCGGTAATTACATGCAGCATTCAATAGTGCTCTGCCCCTCTAAGAGGAGGAAGAGGCTAAGACTATTATATAAATTAGGGGTAAAGTAGTAATTTTTACTTCCGCCCCTTAGTCTTTACCTTCTGCCCCTTAAAGAGGCGGAATGTAAATTTTCTACTCATTAGATCTTCCTTTGGACGGTCTAAGATGTACTAGTTGAAATAGTGTCTATATCTAATGCTAGTTATGGATCAGTCCCCTATATATATATATATTATATTATATATCCTCATTTTATAGTTTTATGAGAATCCAAATCATATCAATTTAGTTTTTGAATTTGTTTACATGAAGTGGCATTCCTTCTGTTTGTATTTTTTTATAAGGTTTGTTTAGGACACTTCCTCTACAACTGGTGCCATTGGGACTTTGTAATCTCAAAGCGGGAGTCGGGGAGATGTTGTGGAACCCATTAAAAGTCATGTTTTTCCACTGAAAGATATTCTCGAAACAAACATTTGCTTTGGCTGCTTGTTTATGGCACTTGGATACCTTTTATTACTAAGAGGGAGGGATTCCGCTATGGTGGTGGGTTATTGTTGATTCCGCTATGGTGGTGGTTCAGTAACATCTATTGCAAATTATCTGGGTTATTCTTTCTTGTTTTGGATTTAAAACTATGTACATATGTTCCGTAAGGTGCCCTAAGGTTAAGTTTTGATATCTCATAGCTCTTTATTTGACTAATGCATACGAGATGAGTATCCTCAATTATATCTGCAAATTGATGCCCTTGAACTTGAGATTTTTCTGATCTTGTTTGTTGATTTTGGTGATTTATGTATTCCCACATCCAATCAAATTACTCAAATTAGGTGAAAGAAACTCAGATGGCAGTCAGAGTGATAAAGATTATACATTGATATACTTGAACTAAAAAGAAATAGGAATTAGTATGAATTGATACATCTTATATATGCTAAATAAGATTTTAGTTCAATTGTTCTTCTGGCATAGGAATGCCTTTTACTGCATTTACTCGGGTTCGTACCCTTTTTTTGCCACTTACGGGAACTTAGTTGCCACTTACGGGAACTTAGTTGAATATAATATTTATTTTTTACAGTTATTTAAAACTTGGATTTATAGAAGAAAAAAAAAACTTATGTTTAGTTTTGCTTCTACTAGCCACTATACCTCAATATATTTTTAGTAACAAGTACTATCCTAACAATGATTGTTTTTCAAATCACTCCTCTCAGTGGGAGATGTTTCCTTGTTATATATATATATATATAGCAAATGTTTGCTATGAGCACTATTCCGGCAAACACATCTTACACCGTCCATTGATAGATCTAACGGCCCAAATGACAGTTTTTTGTTGCCTGCCGCTACTAACTGACTATTGTATTTTTATTCTTTTGAAGATGGACTATCAAGAGGAATTCTTTAAAAATCAAATCAAACTTATGCACGAAGCCCAAAATGAGAAGGAAGATAACTTTGAAAAGATACAGCAGGAGAAGCGCGAGAAGGTGAAACAATATTTGGAAAATCCTTCTTCGTCAGAGGATCAGCAAAGCAGGTAAAATGCATATGCACGCATCGTCCTCCAAACCACAACTCTTTTGTTTTATATAGTATGGTTTTGTTCTGTGATAAAACCAAGTTGTACAGAATTAATGGAAGAAGTATAATGTTACTGGGAACTTTAAGCTGTATGGAGTTCGACTAATGAGGTGGAGGATCACAATGTTTTGTTTCTTGGAAGCTATCTTGTATTACTGTCCTTTTGACTTGCATATCAGATCACTTTCTCCTTATCTCATGTGCTAAACTGAAACTGATCAATATTATTTGGTGTATTAGAATTTGCTGCTTCTCTCTTTTTTCTGTGTGGGTGTCCCCTGAATGGTATTGCTGGGGTCTTATTTTCATGAGTTTTAGGCGCCAATATGTGTTGTTCTTTCTTTATTCTTAATACTCTCTCTGCTTTCAGTAATATGATCAATATTGACTTTTTGAAGTCAATTTAAAATATTTTTAAATTCAAAATTGATGTGAAATTACTTTACTTTCAGATACCATTTTCAAAATCGTAAAACATAGTACTACTAATTAAAGGATTTATTTGTTTTTCAAAAAGTTAAATGAGTTTATCCATTTTTGAATTTGAAAATTTTTCAAATTGGCTTTGTAGTTATATCCCTTCTCTTACTGTTCTTTCTCTTTTTTATTCTTTGGATAATAGGTTGGAAAAGGCTGAAAATTTTATCAAGCATCAGGAGGAAGAGATTGGATGAAATTTGCTGAAGAGAGGGATAAACTGCAAAAGGAAAAAGAAGAGAAGAAAGCTGAAATGATGAGGAGGTATCGCCAAGAGGAGATGGTAGCGCTGGAAGAGGAATATGAATGCCAAATTAACACGGCTTATGGAGAAGTACACCCCGACCCAATCAAATGAAGGGCAAATAAGGCTCCAACACTGTGACGGTGAGGACAGAGAAAGGGATTTAAAAAAATATTATGGAAAAAGAGGAAGAGAAGCAAGAAAACTAAACTAATACGAGATTTGCTTTTTAAATCCACTTTGGAAACTTGTGATAGTTTCTCATGTTTCTTGAGCTTTCATAGTAATATTACTTGCATAGCAATTACCAAAAATAGAACCAGTTCATGAAATGGTCACTTAAAAGCAATTTTTGTTTTCTAGTGGCGAATATATAATATAGTACTGGTACAGGTTGCTTGACATGTTTTGTTATGTTGTGTTTTCCCCCTTGACATGCGCTGAAAAATATTGTGTGTTTCTTTCCCTTGTCATCTGCAGTGGGTACTGCACAGGCGGTGCCATTGGTCATGGATGTAGATTTAGTGCATGTTTGGTTACACAATGTTTGGAGTGTTTAGTGTGTTTGGACTCCAAAAGCATTTGAAAATTTTATTCGTCTAAAAGCAGCTTCTATTTGGATATAGTTTATTTAATGCCCAAATGCAATGCTGCACTAAAAATGGTGTTGGTCATGTTTTGGAGGTTCAAATGATGTGTTTAGTATTAACGCAGGTGAGAGCTAAGATTTGTTATTTGTTGTTAGATTCCTAGCCTCTAGATCTTGCTGGACTTTTGTTCTGGCTTACCTGAAGATGGTAATCAATTAACATAATAGCTACTGTTTTTTGTTGGAGCTAATTGAATTGCCAAAAGTTCATAAATGTATGAATGAAGAATAAATGGTCTATAGATTGTGACGTGTATTTTGGTAACTATGCTTTATGGTTGGCTAGGTTTATTTAAATGGAGTTTTTTGTCGACAGTGTTGTGTGCCCATTTTCAAAACAGAAATTAAACAGAAATTAAAAGGAGAATTATAAGAGATTTCTACTTTGACAGGGGGACTTCAAAGATTTATTTTTTAGAGACGATATTTTTACATGTGTTTTTGATATTTTCATATGATTTTTTGTCACATGAACATAAATTAGGTCTTACCTTCGTCTGAAAGGGACTTTTGTGAAAATATTGAAAATGTGTAAAAATAATGTTAGAAGGAGAATCAAACTTTCATTAAAAAACCTCAACCTTATTTCATAGAATATCATCTCTTTTTTTTAAAAGAGAAATATATATATATATATATATATATATATATATATATATATATAATATATATATATATACACACATACACATACACACACAAAAGGTATTAATCTATAACTAATATTAGTTATGATTATTATTTCAACTAATGCATCTTTTACATTCATAAGAAGATTATATGGCTCAGATTAAAATAAGAAAACACCTTCTGGGCCTTAAAGGTCCAAAAGTGGAACCTTTAACTACGTAAGTGTTAAGGAGTAATGGCCCGTGCTGTGCCCGTAGGGGTGAAAATGATCTCGAGTCGATCCGAACACCCTAATGCTAAAGCTCGACTCGGATCAAAAAATTTGTGTTCATGTTCGACTCGAATTCGAACTAATAATTTTCAAGGTTGCTCAAGTTCGACTCGATGAATTACTCGATACTACTCGGCTCGAAGTTATTCGACTCGTTTTCACAACGAGTAATTCGCTAGCCTTTCTATTCGAGTTCGAGCCTGAGATGGATCACACCAAAATGAGACATAAAAATGAAAAATTAGAAAATTTTCATTTTCATTTATATATAAAAATACATAAATGATGTATAGTATGCAAATCAATTTGAGCAGCAGTAGGTCAGTAGCTTGAGCATAGATATGCAAATCAATTTGAGCAGCAGTAGTAGCTTGAGCAAAATCAACCAAAGTGCTAACAGAATTACATAAACCAATCAACCATGCTCCAAAGTGGCAAAAGTCCAAGGTTCAATCCTGCAAATATAAAGGATGGGTTAGAAAACTTATCTTTTAATTTGTAAAAAACAAAAGAAAATGTCAAAAAAAAAACAATAAACTCCTTCCATGCTTTTGAGGTTTTTTTCTTTCTTTTTTTTCATGCTCAACTTCAACCTCAACATCAGTAGCATTTTCAGGCTGAGAATCACCAAAACTAGAGGAATTAAGCACTTGACCATCAGTAACTTGAGATAGGTTTTCAGTTCTAGTATTTGGCACTTGAAATGGTCCAGATAGATCTTCAATCAAGCTTATGATCTCGTTATTACCTCAAACAAACAAACAAAACAATAATTAGAATAATAAAATAACTTTGAATCAATATAACATATGCATGCACAATAAAATATTATAGTTATACATATATAAATCAATTAATATATATGAATATATCAGAAGCATCAACGTGTTCCATTGAATAAGTTTGAAGAGATGAAGAGGGTGTTAGTTTATAATATTGCTAGGTTTTAATCATGACAATTATTCCCTCATATAATGCTACACTTTCTTGGGCTAATGCACCCCATTAAGTTAAAATATTCTCTCCATACTTCTTTCTATATCTTGGTCAGATATTTATTTTCTTATCCATCACGGTATGTCTAACACTAAACTTAAAAAATAGAAGAAAAAATTTAGCAGGTGTTTTTCTTTACATATACATTCTCTCTCTCTCTCTATATATATATATATATACATATATATATATATATATATATATACACATATCAATAATTATAAAATCAAGTTGTATTTATTCTTGTAATTATTATGTTTAGTAAACTCAAGGGCAAAATAGATATACGATAAGTAAGTGAATTATGCTC
Source organism: Aralia elata (assembly GCA_034770075.1). Lineage (NCBI taxonomy): Eukaryota > Viridiplantae > Streptophyta > Magnoliopsida > Apiales > Araliaceae > Aralia > Aralia elata. Next base: position 13,687 of record JAVJAP010000210.1, on the reverse strand, counting down.
CAATTAATTAAGGACATATAAGTTGCATACATCTATGCTGTATCCGGCGAATCTTAGTTAGTTAAATTAGATGCGTTCTCACATTCAAAAAAAAATAAAAAAATTAGATGCTTTCTCTATTTTAATAGCCTCAACCTAATCTAAGTTTAAATAGTCACATTTTTTATATATATATTAAAAATCCATCAATAATATATTTGTATTAGCATGCCAAAAAAACGATTTAAAAAATAGTGTGACTACGTAAATGTGGACAAAAAGAGTAGAATACTAACGTATGTAACTTTAGATAATTTTAATATTTATCGTATATTTTAACATAGTGTTGCTACAGTGATAAAAAATAACTTTTTATAAAATTCTTTTGTCAAAGTACTATTGATTTTAACAATAAACATAATTTTCTAAAACTTAATTACATTTACTGCGACAAATGTAGCCCACAAGCACGAGCTTCAAAAGCAATCCCTGAAATTATGTTCACCATTGGATAATTTTTTATTAGCGAAATGCAAAATATTTTATTATTGAAATTTGAAAGAACCTCAACCCAAAAGATTTGGATCAAGAAATATATTTGTACAAACTGAAGATGAAGATTAAAAACATACAAAAAGACTTCCGTATTTAGCATACAAAAAAGACTTTTAAGTAAACGTTAAGATTTTGCTAGTGGTATTTGGCATCACCTTTGGTTGTGGAATATGGTATGCATTAAAGTATATACTGAACATTTATATTAAATAGTATAATGCATTCTCCTACATAAATATTTTGCATTATCTTGGGAAATACATCCCCACTACCTTCCATCATGTCGGCAGAACATCTTGACCATTTGTCTTGCACGATTCAAATTAAAACTGTGACTGGCACATGGTCTCAACTCTCATATGGGAACAATTATCAACCCTTTTTTTTCTCTCTCTCTCTAGAATATCTAGGACAATCTAAGTTTCTCATTATCCCATTCATAGGCATGGTCTAATTAAGTATACATAATACACTGACCAATAAACAACCAAAGGCTAAACCTTTCCACTTCCTTATCAGATACTAACGATCAAGTAAGTATCGAACCCCTAAACGAGTAGAGTTCATCAAGTAAGGATCGAGTATGGATAAGATGAAAGAGGCAAGCTCGAACCCTAAAACGAGCGAACGGTATTGTGCTCAGATTCGAGTTTAGTATTATAATCTCAAAAACGAGCTTGACTCATATTCGCCTCGGATGCCTACTGGATCCGAGTCTCGGATCATATTTTCGGGTCGAATCTGAATCGGGTACCGAGCTACCCGAAACGATTTTCACCCCTACGTGCCCGATCCCCCCGAGCCCTCCACACCATGTGATGCTCGAATCCTACATGTGGTGTATGCCCGGACTCAACATGCAACGGTTCCAAGGAGGTGCGTGAATATAGCATAGCTCCCAAGCAAGTCTAGCCCGACCTCGTCATATAATTGGTGTCATGCATGGGTAGGGGCAGATCCAGACTCGCAGTTCAGTGAGGTCAAATTCGAAAAAATAAAAATTCTTAAAAATAAAAATTTAATAAAATAAATCACAAAACTAAATAATTTTCAAATATTATTTACAATAACATTTTTCGAGGTTTCATTGTTTGAAATTGTTGCATGATAACCTCATGAGTAAATAACTTCTTTGAAAATTCTCTTTTTCACTAACGGGATAAGAACTTATTAGTGGTTTTTTACTGAGATCCCCCTCAATAGTAAGGGAAGGAGATACCGGTGTATGAGATTGGAACTAGATATTTTGGGCAAAAGATTCTGGTACTTGAGTTTGGGGATTAATATTTTGCGGGTGAGTTCCTTGGTGAATATCAGCAGTGACATATTCGTCACTAGTGCCTTCAGCTTGGACATTTTTAGGAATAGATTCAAATTTTGTACGTTTAGTTGTTGTAACCCAATTATGTATATTCAATGCCCTGACAATTCAATAAATATTTTAAAAACTAATTTAACATCAAAACAAGATCAATACAATATGAATAGTCAAATGTAATTAGCACCAACAATAAACAATCTCAATTAAATCATTAACAAGTAACATTACAAAATCAATTACAAAATTTAAAGAAAGTAAAAATAGAATAGAACACATACTTGAAGAATTTTAATTTGATAGAGTTCTCTTCATTGTAGTAGTGTTGCTTTAAGAAGTAAAAAACCTTAATTTTATAAAAGTACAAAAAAGAAGAATTCATAAACAATTACAAAAATGGAGGATTGAAGCAGTAGCAATAGAGATGGAACATTTTATAATGAATATCTCTAACTGATATCATTCGTAATTTGGAAGACTGAAACTCAAAAAAAACTCCATAATTATAATTTATATACCTTTCACCTTTGTCATCTCAGAATGACCGAATTTAACGGAGAAAAGGAAAAGGAAAAGGAAGAAAGAGTCCTAAGAGTCTAAGACTACTAGTGGGATTGGTATTTGGTCCATTGATTTTAGGAATTCTAATAGTTTTATAAGTATAAAATATGATAATTTCATTTAGCCCCTCCTCAAATAATTTTTTTTATTTGACCCCCCTGACTCCCTGAAAATTCAGTGGAGTCAGGTGCCCCCTGCCCCTAAAGTGGATCCGCCCCTGTGCAAGGGTGCATGGCGGCTGCCCACTTTAGGGTGGCCTGTGCATGGGTGCATAGAGCTGCCCAACTTAATGTGGTACAAATATTAGCCCAATGTTGTTCCCGAATGAATGTTCTAACCGTACACAGAATAAAAAGCCTACATGTAATGCCTCCCGAATATGTAATAACCCAAGCATGCATTGAATGGTCCTAGCCGGCCTAATGCGTAAGATACTTTATAACTCAACGAACAATTGAGAGATCGATTTTCAATAAGTTCGGACTCTTATCCAGATAGATAATTCAGAGTCATATTTGAGCTTATCATGAATATAATAGTCTTCGGTGAGAACGGCCATATAACACGCGACCTAAAATATTGGCTATAAATTACGAGGGACTTTTGGTATGTATTTTTTTGGACACATACACACTCTTAGAATCCTAAAAGCCTCATTAGAAACTATTACTGACTTTACTATTGGAGGCGGATCTAGAAAAAACCCCTCTGCGCATTCGTTTATTTCAAGTTACTCCGAGGACTTGGATCCCGTGGTAGAGATGGCGAAACCTAGCTTCATCATTTGGAGCTAGAAGGAGGGCCAGATTCTAAGATTGATCGACAAACAAACACATCTGCGCAAATTTCCCACTATATTTGATATAATGGCGGGTCAAGGATCTTATTCTACCAACAACAGCAGAAATGGTCAGATTGACCGTCTTGGTTCGGATGCCTCAAATTTTCTAAGACTAGGACTCTGCACCGGTCTCGTTTCGGATGCCTCTGATTTTTAGAGCCTAGGACTCCGCACCGGCGGACGACGTCCCGCCAGCGAATGCAGGGACAGGATTCCAGATATAAACATTCCGGAACAATCGGATCTATGATTAACTCTCAACGAGCGTAGAGCCCACCAGGAACACTCAAACTGCCAAAGTTATTCTCGAGCAAGTGATCTTGAGCGTGAGGCGAGGGAAGACGCGCGCTTAGCGGTGTTGATTGAGCACAGAAAGGTTGCCATTGAGGAGATGGCACTGATTGAGGCAGAAAGGGCTGAGAGACAGAGAAACAAAGATCGGGAGGCAACTCATTAAAGTAGGAGAGACCATACTCACATTAGGGAATCGCGAGGTGCAAACCCGATTCCGACCACGATTGTATGGCTACCACCCGGGCAGAACAACAGGTCCCTACCTCGAACCTACATACGTCACAACAATAGTTTCTGGGTTTTACCCCGGTAACGCCCGACCCACAGATCGGTACTTGAAATTGGCCCGAGGGGTGAGAATGTTCAGTGTAGACTTCCCGTTCACAAAAGCGATACAAACAACCCCGGGACAGGTAGTGGCCATTATGCCAAAACTGTCAATGTACGATGGGAAAATCCTTACGAACACTTGTCGGTGATGGAACACTTCAGATATGATGACATTGCCTCTATGCAGATTATTTACCAGTACGCTGAAGGATTCAATAAATGCATGGTTTCGGACCCTCAAACCCAAATTAATTGCTAACTTTGCACTATTGAAGGAGCAGTTCATGAGCCATCTTTCAGACGTATAAAAGAAAGGAACAACAAACTAAGTCATTGTTGTAGGTGACACAGGGGAATAATGAGTCCTTGCAGTCCTACATGAAAAGGTTCAAAGAGGCTGCCTTGAAGGTGGCACAGATAGACCATGCACAGCTGCTCAGAATTTCTATACATCGACATAAACAAGGAAAGGTCAGGACAGTTGGTGGAAATCGTGCATTGAAGAGATGTCGACAACATTGAATGAGCTCTACGACTGAATAGAGCTGTATGTGGTGATTGAAAAGGCTTCTTAGGGACCCTGAAAAATGGTCAGGGGCCGCAAGAATGATGAGAGTTTGTGAGTAAAAGTGATAAAAATGGGATTATCTCTTTCAGCTTTGCTTAGAGCTAGATATAGGGTTTGGCTTACCTCTCATTATTAGATTTAGTGAATCCCACTTTTTTTTCTTTCATTCCTTGGATATTAGTGCATGGGTTGAGAAAGCTAACAATAAAAGGTTGAGAGTTGTGAGTAGAAGTGATAAAAATGGGATTATCTCCTCTCTTTTTTTTGTTAAATTTAACATGTATTAGAAAAGGAAAAAAAAAATTACAAAAGGCAAGGGGCATACCTCAGAACAAACATAGCAGGACCATCAAAGGACATGCCCAAAGATGGGAAGAGGCTATACTTAGGCAAAGGATTATCTTTTTCACCTTTGCTTAGAGCTGGATATAGGGATTGGCTTACCTCTCATTATTAGATTAGTGAATCCCACTTTTTCTCTTTCATTCCACTCACTTTAATGCTTTGCATGATCATTCACTCAGTTAGGACAAAATAAATGTTTAGTGGCCAATTTAATATTAAGAAAATGGACAAGTGCTAAACTGGACACGTGTCTTATTATCAAACAGCTAATCTGATGAAAAATTAGTCAAGTGTCACTTTTCTGTGACTTCGGGTTCACTAACGTTAGAATCTGAAGTCATGGCCGAAATTTAACCCAAGGTTCACCACCAGTTGTCGAAGCCTAATAGCTTTCCGAAGGTACTTCAGTTTAGCTCCCTAAAGGTGACCTCAGTTGACAGCTAAGTAGCACTTCGACTGTTTAGTGATTGTTTCAATTTTTCAACTAACAATGTTCACAAAATACCACAAAACCACCTAATTTAGTTTGTTTAAGTGGGAATAACACGAAAACCATGTATTTTTCATTTTGGCACAAATTCTTAAAAAGATAAAAGAAAAATCCGACAACCTTAACTCTATTTCAAAAGGGATATGAAGGAGACTAGGGGAGAGAGGAGGACAGAGCAAGGATGGAAAATAGGTGTCCGTCCATGAAATATATTTTTGGGTTGAACTTAAATAGACCAATTATAGGCCCACATGAACTCAACTTGGGCTTGGACTACTAATTTTAAAAATAGTTGAGACTGGATAGCCCTCTACAACTAGAACATTTTCTCGCAGGGAATGTCGAATGGAGGCTTAACCCTGAGCCCACTTGAGGAAGCCCACATAAGTAGGCCTAATAGCCTAACTAAATATAAAAATAAAACCTTGCGCTAATTGTTACGAATATTCACAATCAAATCATGGAAGTTAGTTATCGAATTAATACAGCGTTTTTTTTTGAGTGAAAAAGCATATTAGTTTTTTATTTATATGATGGTTGATTTTGGTCCTTTTTTTTGGCTGGGAGCAGTGTTTTTTTGGGTTTTTTGGGTGGGAGCATAGTGTTTATTATTTATACTAGCATTCGGTTGTTGCGTGTGTAGATTATGTGAAATAAAATAAAAATCTTATAAAATTTGAAGGACTAAATAAAAAGATAAAAAAGAAAAATTAATATAAAATAATAAAATAAGAATTATCTTAAAAGTTGAAGCGTGTTTTTGGAAGCTAAAAAGAAGTTTCCTCCGACTTTATATATTAGATGTTGGTTGATTTTGATATGTGTTAATCGGGACAATCAATCTAAGCTGGTTGATTTTGATGTGTGTTAATTGGAACAATCAATCTAAGCTGATTAGTCTTAAAGGTCTTAACTTGATAGTGAAAATTGAGATCTTGCGACTTATTTCTCAAGTTCAATGTGAGAATGTGTAAGTTTTATATTTTTGATGTACTAAAAAAATAAAAAATAAATCAAACCTAATGGAACTTTTATCTTCAATTCGGGCAAATATCTTAAATCGTGGTCAGGAAATCTAGTATTAGATACCAATACCAATACCAATAGAGGGGAAAATAGACTTTGTAGGGTAGGGTAGGGTGGGTCCCGGGCATGGAATTGCGTATGTTTGAATAGCCTTTTGAAGAACCTTTGATTAGTTTTACCAAATAATTATTATGACTAATTTAATTTGCAGAGAAATAAGAAATCCATTTTATGTTTGACAAATAAAAACTTTAAAAATAATGTTAGAAATAAATATCTTAAGCACAAATAAAAATGCAGAACGTAAAGGCTGTAAATTAATGGAGACAAAAATATGTCTATCTATACAAGTTCTTCGAGTGAAAAGAGAGTCGAATCATTATATAATTTGTAAAGAAGTGTTTTTACTGTAGCCATACTAAATTCGATCAGGGAAAAAAAAAACAAATCAAATCTCTAACTGAATTTTACAAGATTGTAGGGCTGTAAAATTTCAAATTATTCAAATAAAACCAGCTCAGTTAGTTTTCTTCTCCTCTTCGTTCACAGTTGTCACATCTGTGCTCCCAGAACCAGAGGCCTGATCTTCGTCCTCACCAACAAAACCAAACTCATTTACTCGTTTCTTGTCAACTGGATAGACCCACCTCTGATAAAGATAAATCAGAAATATAACATCTGCAATACAGAAAAAAAGACTCATATTAGTGAGCATATCTGCTGCATATGACACACACACACACAAAGAACAAGTATAACTATAATTCATCCCCATAGATATGGGTATTATGATCATCATCCAATGAATGATCAAATTCAATGAAACTATTTTGTAATGGATTTGAGTGAAGGTGGGGTAGCCCACCCACTTATTTTTATTTTTTTGTGCAAAGAGTAGCCCACTTGCTAATAGGAAATGTATCTAGTTCTCTATCCAAAAAAGGTAAAACCAAATCCACTTTTATTCTCAAGCAAAACAAATTCAACCCAAAGCAAGGCTCAAGAAAACAGAAAGACTTGTAACATAGTAGGTCATCCCGCAAAAGTATAGTTATCCAGATCCAAAAGTTTGATATTCCTTTTATCTATGTAGGCAATTTGGCAACTAGTTGCCACCTATTAGAGTCGCCATTTTAGGTTTCTAACATCAAGGACTAGGTTGAGAAATGAGAACGCTATTACTTGCCAAGTTTCACTAGTCCATCATAAAAATTAAATCCTTCCTTAAAAATGCCGACCTGACTCAGAAAGAATTCAGAACTACTACTAGTCTGGGTAGTTGAATGGCATGCTTGCTCTTCTGCCTCACCCACCAATCATGGAATTTTCAACCTTCAGCTATTCACAACATTGATGTATAAATGCTATGAAGAATATACATGGGAGAAGTAAAAGAGTGGTTTTAGGTTTAACCCGGGACATAATAAAAAGAAGACTAGTGCCGCTATTGCATGAACTAATTCAACAAGAAGATAGGTGATACACCCTAATCAGAGGTCACAATGAAGTTCTTTCCGACCTGTGAATTAGGCACCTTGAAGATAATGCATGTTAGGATTCCTAGTGAACATGTCAATTTTAATCAGAAACTCACCGTCACGGAAGACAGAAAGCCGATGTAGTAGTGGCATTTTGATCACAAAGGCAAAGAGATCATCAATAATTGTATTAAGAAACTTGTATGTCATCTGCCTCCAAGGTAGATGGGCAACAGACTTCAGCTTATAGTTGATGAACAATTGAGGGCACATCATAATAAAACCTGAACCAAATTTAGAAACAAATTATAAGAACAAAAATTTAGATTTCACCAATAGATAATTTTTAAGTAAATACGATAGTGTACTAACTTAGGTAACATGATACTTCTCAAAAGAAAAAAAGTAGGCAACATGTTTCCCACAGAATCCCGGTCCTATACTCATGATTGGGATTTCGGGGGCTCACACGCCCTCTAAACTCTTGGAAATGCCTGCCAGATCAGGTGGACACTCTTGCAACTGCCTGTCGGATCAGGTGGACACAGGATGCATTCTCAACCGAACCTATGCTCCACTAGGAACACATAATTTGATACCATTCATTACCACTCAAACCTTCATCCACATACAAGGAGGGATTGGTCCTGCTAGACAATCAATTGTAGATTGTAGAATCTACAGGCGCATCTGACAATATAAAGTACTAGGACTAGTCCCATTCTATGAAGCATAAAAGTAGAAAATATAATTTTCTTCTTTTATTAGAAAAGAGTAAAAATGACTATGATCCAGCAGTCAATTCACAAGAAAAATTTTCATAAAGTTAACCACAAGTGACTGTAGCAGAGCATGAATCATTAATTGATCATGATGCAATAATTTCTGCTAGAAAAGGTTGAAGAAGAACAAAGACTTGTAAAATTGATAAATAAAAAATAATAAATAAATAAAAACTCGTAAGGTGGCGCGAGGTTCTGAATCAGTATACCCAGCTTATACAGCTGTAAAGTGTGTAGCCTTATCAGTTATAAAGTACCATCTTAACTATCTATCACACATTTCATCACCAGAAAAAGGAAAGGAAAGATGAATGCATAGAAGCAGCAGCAGTTGTGTTAAACAACAGAATTTAGATGCTTACCAAACATGTAGACACAGCTTGTAAGTGATGAGAGGATCCAAGAGTACCAACTCTTATGACGTTCATACTTGAGAGAATAAGCAGAAGAGCAAGCAACAAGAAGAAAGAGCACATATGACAAATACTTCATCGCAAGATCATCATACTCCTTTGTCTTGTTTCCAGCATATGATTCATGGTCACGGAACCTTAACCTAGGTATATTTCCAGATCTATCAATCTGATAGAGAAGAAAGAATATTAACAAATTATCAGTTAGACATGCTTCATAGTCTTTAATAAATGTACAGTAAGCATTACTGAGTACATATATGGCATCAAAGCAAACTTAGAAACAAAAGAATCTCGATGAGAGTAACAGCCATGAGTCCATGACCTTCTCAGTAGGCACATCATTAACAAAGAAATAATACTTGGAAATTAGGCACGAAGAACCATTTAGTCTTTTTTATTGTAAAGACTAAAATCCAGGGTTAGTTATACAGTGTCAGTGTCCTATTAACAAAATAGATTTGGGAAAAACCTTAGCTTTATACTTTTGTCCCATTTTATATTGTTCCCCCATTTCCATTTTATTGGATTGTCCCCACCATAGCGAGGTACTTATTTCCAATGTCAACCTCGGATTTAAAGAGAACAAATGTCCATAAGAATTCCATCATAATAGTCTATAAAACCCCGAGCAAGACAAAATATGCAAAGTAGATATGCAAAAAAGACTTGAAAGTTCCTTGAAAAACTGAAATTGACCCCAGCCATGTGTCCCGTTCCTACAAATGAATATGATGTCCTTCCCTAACCCAGCATCTCCAATGAGACCCAAAAGGAGGTTAGAATTTGGGAAATTGAATTTTCCAAAGGACTATCATCACCACCCGTTCATTTGCATACCAATTTTTGTTTGTTGATAACCTTACGCCAAAGAAAAATTAAGATTCTATAGGAGGAATTCCCGTCCTTGAATCTTACTTACCCACCCAAGGCAACATATTGAAGGGACTTAAAGTTATCCAATTCCAAGACCCCTCTCTCTTTGACAAACACAAACTTTCTTCCTCTTTCTCGTTAACATTTTCTCAATTTGTTACCATTTAACTTAGCTCCCAAAGATGGCATACTTCTATTTATTGTTTTTTGTTACTCTCCTCCGCATAGTAGATACCATTAGTTTCAAAATTCCAATTACTACTGTTAGCATAATTACTAGTCCTTTTTTGTTCATTCGTTTATCTTTTCTGAGAAAAGGTGGTACAAGGGAGTGGTTGCGTTATTCTACTTTTACTTTTACGTGCAATTCAAATTCCTTTCAAAATTGGTAGCGTGTCAACTTCTCAAAAACTATTGTATTACACGTTCTAATTTAAGCTACATCCTCTGTATGTGGTTCTATGATTCTTGATTACAACAAAGCAATATAGTACCAACATTAAGTATAGCTGGCCTTAAAATGCACATAGTTCTTTATTGAATCCGATCTAATTTCATTAAACTAATTTTTCTTTCAATATCAAATTTCTACAGAAGAGCCAAAAATCCTAGAATAATATGAGCCAAAAAATCCTGAATAATATCTGTCTACTGAAAACCATAACCTTTTTTTAGTTGTCAAGAAATTGATACCAATTTTGTTTGCACCAAGGGAGGCAGATAGAGATAACCAAAATAGCACCAGGAGACAAAGGGAACTAAAGTGAAAATTGCCATTATCTTATAAGGGAACCAGAACTCAAGTGAGAAATACTTGAAGTGAGGACCTAGGCCAAACCAAATTCTGTTTACCATGTTAAAATGAAACCGGAATTACTCAAAGAAGGACCTAGCTGAACCAAGTTCTAGTTACCATGTGAAAAGTGCAATGGAATTAACTCCAAAGAAGGAGTCTGGGCAAGGCCAAATTTTGTTACCATGTTAACCACCAAGTCATCGATGACGCCCTTTTACTCTAGAATCCTCAAATAACTTCTATGTATGAGACTAAAAGTAACTTACCTCGATTGTGCATTGGCTTTCCCTAATTTTCCAGAATTCGATTGCACAGCAACCAACCCCAGAACTTGCAAGTATCATCCAATGAAGTATCATTGTTCGAGTAGGTACAGGAATACGATCAGCTGACAAAAGAAGCTCACCAATTACGGAGCTTCGCAGAGAGAGTCCTTCCATAGACTTGTTTTTGATTCCAAAACTTGAATATCTGCAAATAGGGAAAATTACTTGATTGAAATTACTACTAAACTCAAGATTTTCATAATAAGAAAACATGATGATGGTATAGTTGCAGTGTTTACCGTTCTTGAATGCCAAAAAGATCGAACATACGGAATGAAGTAATGAGACAAACCATGGCTAATCATCAGTATGTAAGGGATTTTCCTTTCCAAGAATACTCTCTGTAAAAACAATAATTTCTTAAATCTGAAAATACATGAAACACATATAAACATGCAAAGATAGTTTGTATAAATATAATAACCAGTAACAGCACACCAATGTAGGAAATTTATAAGAAATAGTAATTTATAACATTTAAAGAAGCGTTGTTGTTGGCAGTTCAGTTCAAATAAATTAAGGAAGACAATTAATATTGTTCAAATTTGTTCTTGATTACATTGTGGTGCTCTGTGAAAACTAAAGATAAATGAATCAAATAAATTATTGGCTCTTGAATTTCAATTAACATCATGAGAAGCACCGCCGATTATTAATGGTGGTACAGTGAACCTTTATCAAAATTTCAAATGAGTTGGATATTGATATTTTGGACAAGTCATAATTCAATTTCTACTAAGCTAGAGACGGGTGGAAGTATTTAAAAAAACAAAGAAACAAAAGAAGTAAATAGAGGAGAAATATACTATGCAAAAAATATACTGGGACCAATAAAATTCTAAAATTAAAGTCTACTAGAACCAAAATTTCTTTTCAATCAGTTTCAGCATGAAATAATAGATACTCTTATGTTCCAACAAAAGGAGTACCATCCCACTTGCCAAAATTTTTTTGTTCCACCAAAAATGTCCACTTCTTAGCGGGGGGGGGGGCTGATCAGTTAACATAAAAATGAGTACGCGAATGTCCTCGAGATTTATTATCATTAATTTCATTCATACCACCACACCAGTTAAACTTAAACAACTTATTATTTTCTCAAGGGTATACATGGAACAGAAAATATATCCTTAATAATTACGAAAAAATTGCAAAACGACTCTTTTTGTGGAAAAAGTGAGGGGAGAGTATTATCGAATTATCTAAAGAAAACGCGACGATTAGTCAAGTTAGTGGAATATTATCAATAATGCTTAGTCGCAAGGACTGGCACCATAGTAATCTTGCTACGAGTTTTACAGAAAGTGTGTACCCTGCAGTTCTGCAATGCAATAACAAAAAAACTAATTCTAAGAGAAGTAGAGAAAGCATAACTGTCACACTGAAAAAATATATTTGACCAGGTTTCAAGATGAAGAAGGAAAGGACTACTTTTAATTACATTAATTCAGAGCAGAAACTATATGACGATTAAATTAAAAAAATTATATCTGTTGTTTTGAAGCTGGGAAAAACTTTGCTGTTTGAAAATTTGACTCTCTTCTTCTGAAACACCATATCATTTCAACATTCTCAGACAACTACCTCATCATTGAGTATTTCCGAGGCATACATTTTGCCATGCAATTTAATGAACTCGTTCAATTTGCAGTAATAGCATTAAAAGATTTGCAATTAAAAAGGAGATAAAGGGATATAATTAAGCATGAATTAAGATAAATTTTTGTTTGAAACTTTCATTGTTTGAAAAATCTTTCTCTAACTGGTTCATGGATGAAAAGCACCACAAAAAGCTATTCGCATAGCTGGAGTATTCAATTAATACCTTGAGTTCGTCAGCCTCGCCCTCAAACGCATGCTGCCATAACTACAGTGTGTTTGAAAATACTGAAATGAAACTGATCAATTCTTGCAGGTATAAATTGCCACTTTGTCATTGATTATCGGGAACCCCTTCTGTCTAGGTTTAATGTTTCTCACGGAGTCACACTATCATTGTTTGGTATTAACTTTTCTCTAATGTAACCAAAAACTCATTGAAGAGCAAATGGTTGGATAGTAGCCCTGTGTACCAGGTTCAACATTCAAGTCTGGCAAACTCAAGGTTATAGAAACTCAACACTGTACAAAATGAATCTTGACAAAACCATTGTACTGTTATAAAAGCAGATGAGCATGATTTCCATTAGACCACTATTACCACTCATAAAAAACCCAAAATCAAATTTTAACAGATAACCTCCACAAACTATACACAAGTAAATGAGTTCTTTCGGCATGGCACAAAATTTTCCTTCTTGGGGGTACTCCTTTTGACAAATTTTCAGAGGACTTAAAGAGTTGTTTTAAAAGGGCATCTGGAAAATATGGAATAAGGATTTTCTTTGTGGCAACATCTTTCGATAACGTGAACTGTGAAGAAAGTTAGAATGTCAATCAATTTGATACAAGCTCAAATTGTTTTTTGGAACATTGTTTGACTTAATTGGGGAATGAAAAAAGCTTTTATTGCAGCCCCAGACTAACAAGATCAATATTGCATATCCATCCTTGCCACGTGTGTGTAGTTATTCACCTCTTGTCCTGAAATAGACAAATTTTGTGATATCAAACAATTCTGTGCTATTTTTTTATGATTAATAAAGACCAATAAAAGAACAGATAATACATAAAGTTTCTCCAGCTTCAGCTCCCACGATATACAAAATG
>JAVJAP010000209.1:27500-35000 GCA_034770075.1 Aralia elata | reverse complement strand
GTGTGTTTGTTTTGTGTTTGTTTTTTTTTGTTTTTTTTTGTGTGGGGTTTTGTTGTGTTTTTTTTTTTGTGTTGTGTGGTTTTTTTGTTTTGTGTTGTGTTGTTTTGTTTGTTGTTGTTTTGTTTGTTTTTTGTTTTTTGTGTGTTGTTTTGTGTTTTGGTTTTGTTTGTTTTTGTTTGTTGTGTTTGTTTGTGGTTTGTGTTTTTTTGTTTTGTTTTTTTTGTTTTTGTGTTTTTTTGTGGTTTGTTTTGTTTGTTTGTGTGTTTTGTTTTGTTGTTGTTGTGTGTTTTTGTTTTTGTTTTTTGTGTTGTTGTGTTTTGTGTTTTTGTTGTTTGTGTGTTTTTTTTGTGTTTTTTTTGTTGTGTTTTGTTTTTTGTTGTTTTGTGTGTTGTTGTTTGTTGTTTGTTTGTGTTTTTTGTTTTTTTTTGTTGTTTTTTTGTTTTGTTTTTTGTGTGTGTTGTTTTGTTGTGGTGTTTTTTTTTTTGTTTTGTTTGTGTGTTGTTTTTGTTTTTTGTTGTGTTTTTGTTTGTTTTTTGTGTTGTTTTTTGTTTTTTGTTTTTTTTTGTGTTTTGTTTTTTGTGGTTTTTTTTTGTTTTGTGTGGTTGTTTTTTGTTTTTGTTGTTGTGTTTGTTTTTTTTTTTGTTGTGTTTTGTGTTTTTTGTTGTTTTTGTTGTGTTTTTGTTTGGTTGTGTGTTTTTGTTGGTTTTTTTTTGTGTTTTTTGTGTGTTTTTTTTTGGTGTGTTGTTTTTTTTTTTTGTGTTTTTTGTGGTTTTTTTGGTTGTTTTTGTGTTGTGTTGTGTTTTTTTTTTTTTTGTTTTGTGTTTGTTTTTTGTGTTTGTTGTTTTTTTTGTGTGTGTTTTTGTTTGTTTTTGTGTTTGTTGTTTTGGTGTTTGTTTTTTGTGTGTTTGTTGTGTTTTTTTTGTTTGTGTTTTGTGTGTTTTTTTGTGTTTTTTGTTGGTTGTTTGTGTTTTGTTGTTTTTGTTTTTTTTGTGTTGTGTGTTTTTGTTGTTTTTTGTTTTGTTGTTTGGTTTGTGGTTTTTTTGTGTGTGGTTTTTTTTTTTTTTTGTGTGTTTTTTTGTTGTGTTGTTTTGTTTTTTTTGTTGTGGTTTTTTGTTGTGTTTTTTTTTTGTTTTGTGTTTTTTTTGGTTGTTTTTTGTTGTTGTTGTTTTTTGTTTGTTTGTGTTTTTTGTTTTTTTTTTTTGTTGGTGTTTTTTTTGTGTGTTTTGTTTTTGTTTTGTGTTTTTTTGTGTTTTTTGTTGGTTTTTGTTGTGTTTTTTGTTTTTGTGTTTTTGTGTTTTTTTTGTTGTTTTTTTTGTGTTTTTTTGTGTTTTTGTTTTTGTTGTTTGTTTTTGTTTTTTTTTGTTTTTGTTTGTTGTTTTGTGTTGTTGTTTTTGTTTTTTTGTTTGTTTTGTTGGTTGTGTTTGTTTTGTTGTTTTTTTGTTGTTTTTTTGTTGTTGTTTTTTTTTTTTTTTGTTTTGTTTTTGTTTGTGTTTTTTGTTTTTTTTTTGTTTTGGTTTTTTGTTGTTGTTTTTGTTTTGTTTTGTGTGTTTTTTTTGTTTGTTTGTTTTGTTGTTGTGTTTTTTCTTGTTTTTGTTTGTGTTTTTTTTTGTTTTGTGTTGTTTTTTTTTTTTTTGTGTTTTTTGTTTTTTTTTGTTTTTTGTTTGTTTGTTTTGTTGTGGTTTTTTGTTTTGTTTGTGTTGGTTTTTGTGGTGTTGTTTGTTGTGGTTTTTTTTGTTGTGATTTTTTTTTGTGTTTGTGTGTTTTTTGTGTTTTTTTTTTGTTTGTTTTTTGTTTTTTTTGTTTTTGTGTTTTGTTTGTGGTTTTTTGTTGTTTTTTTTTTTGTGTTTGTTTTGTTGGTTTTTTTTTTGTGTTTTGTGTTGGTTTTTTTTTTTTGTTTTTTTTTGTTTGTTGTTGTGTTTTTTTGTTTTTTGTTGTTGTTTTGTGTTGTTTTTGTGTTTTGGTTTGTTGTGTTGTTTTTTGTGTTGGTGTTTTTGTTTGTTTTGTTGTGTTGTTTGTTGTTTTTTTGTGTTTTTGTTGTGTGTTTTGTTTTTTGTTGTTGTTTTTTGTTTTTGTTTGTGTTTTTTTTGTGTGTTTGTTTTGTTTGTTTTGTTTTGTGTTTTTTGTGTTGTTTGTTTTTTTTGTGTGGTTGTGTTTGTTGTGGGTTTTGTTTTTTGTTTTTTTTTGTTGTTTTTTTGGTTTTTTTTTTTGTTGTGTTGTTTGTGTGTTTTTTGGTTTTTTTTTGGTTTTTTTTCTTTTTTTGTGTTGTTGGTTTTTTTGTTTTTTTTTGTTTTTTTTTGGTTTGGTTTTTTTGGGTGTTTTGTTTTTTGTTGTGTTTGTTTGTTGTGTTTTGTTTTGTGGTTTTTTTTTTTGTTGTGTTTTTTTTTTGTTGTTGTTTTTTTTGTTGTTTTTTTGTTTTGTTTTTGTTTTTTGGTTTGTGTTTTGTTTTTTGTGTTTTGTTTGTTTGTGTGTTTGGTTGTTGTTTGTGTGCTTTTTTTTTGTTTTTGTTTGTTGGTTTGTGTTTTGGTTTTTTTGTTTTGTGGTGTTTTTTTGTTTGTTGTTTTGGTTTGTTTTTTGTTGTGTTGTTTTTTGGTTTTTGTTGTGTTGGTGTTTTTTTGTTTTGTTTGTTTTTTTTTTTGTTGTTTGTTTTTTTTGTTGTTTTGTGTTGTGTTTTTGTTTTGTTTTGTTTTTTTTTGTTTTGGTTTTGTTGTTTGTTGTGTTTTTGGTTTGTTTTGTGTTTGTTTTTTGTGTTTTTGTTTTTTTTGTTTGTTTGTGTGTGTTTTGTGTTTTTGTGTTTTTTTGTGTTTTGTTTTTGTTTGTTGTTTTTTTGTGTTTTTTTGGTGTTGTTTTTTGTTTTTTTGTGTGTGTTTTTTTGTTTGTTTTTGGTTTTTTGGTGTTTGTTTTTTTTTTTTTTTTTGTTGTTGTTGTTTTTGTTTTGTTTTTTTTGTTTGTGTTGTGTTGTTGTTTTTGTTTTGTTTGTGTTTTTTTTTGTTGTTTTTTTTTGTTTTTTTTTGTGTTTGTTTTGTTTTTTGTGTTTTTTTGTGTTGTTTTGTTGTTGGTTTTTTTTTTTTTTGTGTTTTGTTGTTTGTGTTTGTGTGTGTTTTTGTTTGTTTGTTTTGTTTTTTTTGTTTTTTTTTTTGTTGTTTGTTTTGTGTTTTTTTTTTGTTTTTTTTTGTTTTGTTTGTGTTTTTTGTTGTTTTTGTGTGTGTGTTTTTTGTTGTTTTGTTGTTGTGTTTGTTTTTTGGTTGTTTTTGTTGTTTTTGGTTGTTTTGTTGGTTGTTTTTGTGTTTGTTTGTGTTGTTTGTGTGTTTGTTTTGTTTTTGTTGTTGTGTTGTTTTTTGTTTGTTTTTGTTTTGTTTGTTTTTTGGTTTTGTTTTGTTGTGGTTTTTTGTTTGTGGGTTTTTTTTTTTTTGTTGTGTTGTTTTTTGTGTTGTTGTGTGTTGTTTGTTTTTTTTTTTTGGTGTGTTGTTTGTTCTTTTTTGTTTTTGTTTTTTGTTTTTTTTGTTGTTTTTTTGTGTTTGTTTTTGTTTGTTGTGTGTTTGTTTGTTTTTGTTTTTTTTTTTGTTTTTTGTTTTGTGTTTTTGTTTTTTTTGTTTTTTGTTTTTTTGTTGTGTGTTTTTGGTGTGTGTGTTTTTTGTGTGTTTTGTTTTTTTTTTTTTTTTTTTGGTTTTTTTTTTTTTTGTTGTTTTTGTTTGTGTTGTTTTTTTTTGTTTTTTTGTTGTTTTTGTTTTGTGTTGTTTTTTTTGTTTGTGTTTGTTTTTTTGTTTGTGTTTGTGTTTGTGTTTGGGTTTGTGTTTGTTTGTTGTTTGTGTTGTTTGTGTGTTTTTGTTTTTTGTTTTTGTTTGTTGTGTTTTTTTGTGTGTTTTGTGTGTTGTTTGTTGGTGGTTTTTTTTTTGTGTGTGTTGTTTTTTTTGTTTTTTTTTTTTGTTGTGTTGTTTTTTGTTTTTTGTTTTTGTTTGTGTTGTTGTTTGTTTTGTTTTTTTTTTTTTTGTTGTTTTTGTGTTGTGTTTTTTTGTTTTTTGTTTGTTGTGTTGTTGTTTGTTTTTTTTTTTGTGTGTTTTTCTGGTTGTTTTGTGTTTTTTTGTGTTTTGTTTTTTGTTTTGTTGTTTGTGTTTGTTTGTGTTGTTGGTTTTTTTTGTTTGTTTGGTTGTGTTTTTTTTTGGTTTTTTGTTGTTTGTTTGTGTGTTTTGTTTTTTGTGTTTGGGTGTTGTGTGTGTTTGTTTTGTTTTTTTGTTGTTTTTTTGTTTGTTTTTTTTGTTGTTTTTTTTTTTTGTTTGTGTTGTTTTTTGTTTGTGTGTTTTTTGTGTTGTGTTGTTTGTTTTTTTTTGTTTTTGGTGTTGTTTTTTTTTGTTTTTGTTTTTTTTTTCTTGTGTTTTTTGTTGGGTTTGGTGTTGTGTTTGTTTTTTTTGTTTTTTTTTTTTTGTGTTTTTTTTTTGGTGTGTTTTTTTTTTTTGTTTTTTTTTTTGTTTTTTTTTTTTGTTTTTTTTGTTGTGTTTTTGTTGTTGTTGTGTTTTTTTTTTGTGTTTTTGTTTTTGTTTGTTTTTGTTGTTTTTTGGGTTGGGTGTTTTTTTTTTTGTGTGTGTGTTTTTTTTTCTTTGTTTGTTGTTTGTTTTTTTGTGTTTTTGTTTGTGTTTTGTTTTTGTTTTCTTTTTGGTTTGTTTTTGTTTTTTGTTTGTTTTGTTTGTGGTTTGTTTTTTGGGTGTGTGTTTTTGTGTTTTTGTGTGTTGTGTTTTGTTTGTTGTTGTTTTTTTTTGTTGTGTGTTTTTGTTTGTTTTTGTGTGTTTTTTTGTGTGTTTGTTGTTTGTGTTTTGTGTTTGTTTTTGTTTTTTTTGGTTTGTGTGTTGGTTTTTTGTGTTGTTGTGTTTTTTGTGTTTTTTTGTTTGTTTTTGTGTTTTTTTGTGTTTTGTTTGTTTGTGGGTTTTTTTTGTGTTTTTTGGTTTGTGTTTTTTGTGTTTGTTTTTGTTTTTGTTTTTGTTTGTTTTTTGTTTTTTTTGTTGGTTTGTTTTTTGTTTTTTTTTTGGTTTGTGTTGTTTGTGTGTTTTGTTTGTGTTTTTGTGTTTTTTGTGTTGTTTTTGTTGTTTTTGTTTTTGTTGTTTGTGTTGTTTGGTGTTTTTGTTTGTGTGTGTTGTTTGTGTTTGTTGTTTTTGTTTGTTTTTGTTTTTTGTGTTTTTTTTTTTGTTTTTTTTGTTGGTGGTTTGTGTGTTTGTTTTGTTTTTTCTTTTGTTGTTTTGTTTTGTGTTGTTTTTTTTTTGGTGTTGTTGTGTTTTGTTTTTTGTGTTTTTTTTTTTTGTTTGTTTGTGTGTGTTTTTGTTTGGTTTTTTTTTTTTTTTGTTGTGGTTTTGTGGGTTTTTGTTTTTTGTTTTTGTTTTTGTTTTTTTGTGTTGTTTTGTTGTTTTTTGTGTTGTTGTTTTTTTTTTTGTTTGTTGTGTTTTTGTTTTTTTTTTTTTGTGTTGTTGTTGTTTTTGTTTTTCTTTTTTTTGTTTTGTTGTTTTGTTTTTTGTTGTGTTGTTTTGTTGTTTTGTGTTTGTGTTTTTTTTTTGTGTGTTTTTTTTTTGTGTGTTTTTTTTTTTTTTTTGTTGTTGATTTTTTTGTGTGTGTGTTGTTTTTTTTGTTTTTGTTTGTTTGTTGTTTGTTTTGTGTTTTTGTTTTTGTTTTTTTGTTTTGGTTGGGTTGTTTTGTTTGTTTTTTGGTTTGTTTGTGTTTTTTTTTTTTTTTTTGTTTGTTTTTTGTAGTTTTTGTGTGTTGTTGTGTGTTTTTGTTTTGTGTGTTGTTGTTTTTTTTGTTTTTTTTTTTTTGTGTTTGTTTTTGTTGTTGTGTTTGTGTTTGTTGTTGTTTTTGTTGTGTTTTTTTTGTTTTGTTTGTTTGTTTTTTTTGTTTGTTTTGTTTTTTGTTGGTTTTGTGTGTTTTTTTTTTTTGTGTTGTTTGGTTTTTTTGTGTTTTTTTGTTTTTGTTTTGTGTTTTTTTTTTTGTTTGTTTGTTTGTTGTTGGTTTTTTTGTTGTGTGTTGTGTTGTTGTGTTGTGTTTTTTTTTTTGGTTTTTTTTGTTTTGTTTGTTTTTGTTTTTTTTTGTTTTTGTTTTTTGTGGTTTTTTTGTTTTTGTTTTTGTTTGTTTTGTTTGGTTTTTGTTTTTGTTGTTTGTTTTTGTTTTGTTTGTTTTTTTGTTTTGTTTTTGTGTTGTTTTTTTTTTGTTTTTTGTTTGTTTTTGTGTTTTTGTTTTTTTTTTTGTTTTGTTTTTTTTTTGTTGTGGGTTTTTGGTTTTTGTTTTTTGTGGTTTTGTTGTGTTGTTTTTTGTTTTTTTTTGGTTTTGTTTTTTTGTTGTTTTTTGTTGTTTTGTGTTTTGTTTTGTGTTTGTTTTTTTGTGTTTGTGTTTTTTTTTTTGTGTTTTGTTTGTTTTTTGTTGTTTTTTGTTGTTTTGTTTTTTTTTTGTTTTGTGTGTTTTTTTTTGTTTTTGTTGTTTGTTTTTTTGTTGTTGTTGGTTTTTTTTTTTTGGTTTTTGTTGTTTGTTTTGTGTGTTTTTTTGTTGGTTTTTTGTGTTGTTTTTTTTGTTTTTTTTTTTTTGTTGTTTTTGTTGTGTTTCTTTTGTTTGCTTTTTTTACTTGTTTTGTGTTTTTTTTTGTTTGTGTGTTGGCTTGTTTTTGTTGTTTTTCTGGTTTTGTTTTTTGTTGGTTTTTGGTTTTTGTTGTTTTTTGTTTTTGTTGTTTTTTTTGTGTTTTTTTGTGTTTTGGGTTTGTTTGTTTTTGTTTTTTTGGTTTTGTGTTTTTTGTTGTTTTGTTTTTTTTTTTTGTGTGGTTGGGTTGTTTTTTGGTGTTTTGGTTTTGTTTTTTTTTTTTTTGTGTTTGTTTTGTTGGTTGTGTTTGTTTTTGTGTTGTTTTGTGTGGTTTGTTGGGTTTTTTGTTTTGTGTTTTTTGTTGTGGTTTTGTTTTTTTTTGTGTTGTTTGTGTTGTTTTTTTGGTTGTTTTTTTTTTTGTTTGTTTTGTTGTGTGTGTTTGTTGGTTGTTGTGTTTGTGTGTTTTTGTGTTGTTTTTTTTTTTTTGTTTTGGTTTGTTTTTGTTTTTTTTTTTGGTGTTTTTTTGTTTTTTTTTTTTTTGTGTTTTTTTGTTTTTGTTTGTGTTTTTTTTGTTTTGGTTTGTTTGTTTTTTTTTTTTTGTGTGTTGTTTTTTTGTTTTTGTGTGTTTTTTTGTTTTTTTTGTGTTTTTTTTGTTTTGTTGTTGTGTTTTTGTTTTTTTGTTTTTTTGTTGTTTTTGTGTTTTGGTTTGTTGTTTTTTTTTGTTTGTTGTGTTTGTTTGTTGTTTTGTGTTTGTTGTGTTTTGTTTTTTTGTTTGTTTTGTTTTTTGTTTGGTTTTTTTTTTTTGTTGTTGTTTGTTTGTTTGTTTTTGTTTTTTTGTTGTTTGTGTTGTTTGTGTTTTTTTTGTTGTGTTTTTGTGTTTTTTTTTGTTTTTTTTTGGTGTGTTGTTTTTTTGTGTTTTTTTTGTTTTTTGTTTTGTTTTTTGTGTTTGTTTTTTTT